>VIAB01008495.1:68378-82451 GCA_009801035.1 Oophaga pumilio
TTTAACCTACAAAATGGCTTGGTCGTTAAGGGGTTAAGCTTAATTCAGACTTCCATTTTTTTCGTGTACATTATAATAATAAAAACCAAAGCGGCTGAGCAGTTTTTTTGTAAGCTTTTTAACCAAAAGTAATTTTCCCAAACGCAAATAAAATTAAAAAAACAAAATGGAAAAATTGCAAAGTTTCTCCTACTTATTGCAATTTTAAAACTGACATAAGAATGAAATCCATGTGCGGTGTGTGATTTTTACAGACCCACAGTGTGTAAAAAACAAAACAAAAACAAGTTGTGTAATCGTGTAATTGTAATGTATTCTATCCGTGAAAAGTCACGAATACAAGACATACACTTAAACCCTAAGGCCTAACAGAGAAGACTGAGGATAGCCGAGAAAGCAGTCAGCACCCGGAGCAGGAGCTCTGACGGATTTGTATCAGTTTTGCAGACACTCTGTATTTATGATGCAAATAAACAATTAAAAAAAAATGGTATTTCAAAATTTGAAGATTTGTATTCATTTTTACATGTATCTACATTTTTCCCTATTACTTACTTTCATCATCGGAGTCAAAACCGAAGTACAGCTGACACTTCTTTTGTGCTAGATGCTTCTCAAGTGCTTCGTTGCTACAGTAATTCGTTAGGCACTTCCCACATCTAAATTTCCCCACTGGAGTTTTAGCTACTGCATGGTCTTGAGAAGTGTGTGCCTGGTCATTTTTCCAGCGTTTTGGCATACTTATGTACTGTTCTGCTAGATAGCTGGACGGCAATGGCCTCCGAAAAGACTGCCCTGTCACAGAGCCGTACGTAGTGAAGGAAGCGGTCGCATTTGGTTTAGCAATAGTCTGTGCGTTTTCAGCAGCTTTTGTTGGCGGAGTCTCCTGTACCGTGTCGGAGTCGGGTGGTTTTCTTTTATCCGTTTCTGTATCATCTACAGTTGCCGATGTTTCCACCACAACGTTCGGCTCCGAAGCACCATGTCCTTTGAGGCTTTGCTCCTCATCAGCAGCCTGGAGGGCTTCATGAATTGGACCCGGTTTAAAGGGGAAGCTTGCCTGTATGGCCTGGTCAGGTAAAAGCACAACCCCATTCATTTTCTTCTCTACTTGTTTATAGGTCTTTGGTTTTGTTATATCCTTTTTTGACTTCCAAATGGGAATGGGCAGATCTAGAGTTTCCTGTTTCCAGGCAGCTTGTGTTTTTTTGCTATATTTGACCAGTCGGCGGTCTAGATTTATACCACCCTTGCGCAGAGCAGGAAAGGTTTCTACAGACTTCACGTTGTGTAAAGAAACAGGGACACTTTCTACAGAAGCCTCGATTTGTAAAGAAACAGGGAAACTTTCTACAGACTTCACGTTCTGTAAAGAAATAGGGACATTTTCTACAGGCTCCTCGATTTGTAAAGAAATAGGGACACTTTCTACAGGCTCCTCGATTTGTAGAGAAACTGGGACACTTTCTACAGGCTCCTCGATTTGTAAAGAAACAGAGACACTTTCTACAGGCTCCTCGATCTGTAAAGTGTTACTGTCTAATGGATGTAGTTCATAGTGCTGAGCTTCGTGTTCATATAGGGAAGAAAGTTCACGGAAAACCTCGAGACAGTTCTTGAAACCGCACTGAACTTCGAAGGTCTCGTGGCTTTGCTGATGTTCTGCAAGTTGAGACGAAAACTTGTATCGCTTATCGCACTGTAACTGCTGGCAGAAGTAGACGTTGGGGTAGTAGTGCATCTTCAGATGGTCGATGAAATGTGTGCAATTTACAAACTTTCTCTGGCAGTAGCGGCACTTTCCTTTGTTCCACGTCATGATGTGCTGCTGTACCTTAACGTCAGACGGATGCGCGCTTCGTGCATGCTTATTCAAGGCCCTTACCTTGTGGAAAACTCTATGACAGCCCTGAGCAGGGCACGGATAATCAACCTTGCGATGGACAACGGGGTCTTCTCTACAAAATAAAGAGCCATTTAATTTCATGTTGTGACTCCGTTCGTTGCTCGCACCGTCTTCTACATCACCTAGTGCACCAGCCTCATCTGAAATACTGACGTCTGTCGAGAATGAAGTCTGTGTAGCCGTGGAGTAATTGACATCTCCTTCGTTACGGTCGACCGTGTGGTTTTCCCCAGGAAAGGTTGGCTCATTCACCAGCAAGTCTTGGTTAGAATTTCCAGTCTCCGATGATGAAGAAGACTCCTCTGAAGAATTCACATCATTAGAATATGTCTGCAAAGAGTCCGATGAAGGGTCAAGAGAATTTTCTGTGGGACGACGTTGCAATTTCTTTAGATGATATTTTAGATGCCTGAGCATGGACACTTTACTTCTGAACTTGCGGACACACATAACGCATGAAAACCAACCTCTTTTATGATGAGTCTGTGCATGTCGGAGTATGTGACCGCCCAAAAATAGTCTATTGCACAAGGCACAAAGATGCCTGGGTGTGACGGTGTCCATCTTCGAGGAGATGAGCGTTGTATGATTTTTCTTGTGCTCCGATGTGACTCGTAGCCGGATACTGCTTTCCTTGTGCTTCAGTTCTCCATTGTGTAATGGCGTTACAGCGCCTTCCACAGGCAAGCTTAGCTGTTCAACAACATTATCCGGTGGGTCGGCGTTGGATAAAGCCAGCACAGCAGCTTCCTTTCCCAGCAGGGCAGAGCAGTTTGTTTGGATCATGGAGAAGTTCCAAAATTCAGGATCAAATAATAATCCCCTTTTTAATATTGGAAGTAGTTCAAAGCGTACCCGATTCTCAACGTAGCTGGAAAACTCATTGTAATCCTCATCAGAGTTTCTATACAACCGCTCAACAACTCGATATGATTCTACGGTCCTCTCCAGGAAGAAAACGGACAGCGCGCAGACTCTGCAAATCTCCAAGTCAGTGGGTAAAAGGTAAGCGATGGTCTTATAAATTAAAGATTTTGTCTCAGAGTCATCCTTAAGTTCCAACTGTAACGCACAGCCGCAAAGTTCAACCGACAGCTGCACCGAACCTTCACCAATCTGCAAAAAGAAAAGGAGAAGAGTCAGACATGATCAGCTGGAAAATCCTTAGGCAGAAACATAAGTTGTACAAACACAAAGAAAATAACAGTCCCAGAATGATGTAGAATAATAAAAGTAATAATTGCCCCAACACTGCCCTGCGCCAGCTCCAATGCTGCCCACATCCTCTGCGGGTCTCTATACCTTCTGTTTAGTCCAGATGATGACCAGTCACATGTCTGTCCATACTGGCAAAGGTGTAATGACCGCGGTCGCAGAGGTCACAACTGCGTCCATGAGGGTGAGCGGTCCGCCGACGCTAGCTGAAATTTCAAGTGGATGTGCGTTTGAGGACAAACATCCAGTTGAAGTGTATTGCGCCGCACAGACTTGTCGGGTATGTGCGTGGCAATACACACTGCCGGCCAGAGGCCAACAGCTGTCGGTGACTGAGGGTGCATGGCGGTGACGTCATGTGCTCCTGTCGCTTGCACACATAAGTCAGCTGTCGGCTTCAGAAGAGGACACCGCGCGGCGGGGGAGCAGAGAAAAGGGTGAGCATGATGGCTTATTTTTCTATGCATTAACCCCTTCCCCCCAGCCTGTTCCCACCTTCATGACCGGGCCAAATTTTACACTTCTGACCGGTGTCAATTTATGAAGTAATAACTCTGGAACGCTTCAATGGACTCAACTGATTCTGAGATGTTTTTTTCGTGACAAATTTTACTTCATGATCGTGGTACAATTTGTTCGATATGACTTGCATTTATTTGTGAAAATAATGGACATTTGGCAAAAATTTTGGAAACTTCGCAAATTTTCAAACTTTTAAGCCCGTAAACCAGAATTGTGTCACGCAAAATAGTTAATAACATTTTCCCACATGTTTACTTTACATCTGCATCATTTTTGAAACAATTCTTTTTTGTTAGGAAGTTATAAGGGTTAAAAGTTGATCAGTGATTTCATATTTTTCCCAATTTTTTTTTTTTTTAGGGAACACATCACATTTGACGTAATTTGGGGGAGGGGCTTATATGAGAAAATACCCAAAAGTGACACCATTCCATAAACAGCAACAGTGAAAGTCATCAAAGCTAAATTCAAGCAGTTTATTAACTTTTCAGGTGCTTCATAGGAATTAAAACAATGTGGAAGAAAAAAAATGAAAGTTTAACTTTTTTTTTCCACCAAAATTTTACTTTAGCCCCAATTTTTTTTATTTTCACAAAGGTAACAGGAGAAAATTAACCCAAAAATTTGTTGCGCAATTTTTCCAGAGTACGTCGATACCCCATGTGTGGGGGGAAAATTACTGTTTGTGCGCACGACAGGGCTCGGAAGAGAAGGAGTACCATATTGGAGCTCATGTTTTGCTGGAAAGGTTTGAGAGTGCCATGTCACATTGGCAGAGAAACCCCCCCATAAGTGACCTAATTTTACAAATTACACGCCCCTATGAATTCATCTAGAGGTGCGGTGACCATGTTGACACCACATGTGCTTCACAGAATTTTATGTAATTGGGCGGTGAAGAAAGAATAATTAAATTTTTAGCGCTAAAATGCTGTTTTAGCCTCAAGTTTTTCATTTTTTATAAGGGCTAAAAGGAAAAAAATGGACCACATAACTTGTGCAATTTCTCCTAATTGCACCAATACCTTACATATAAATCAGGAACTATTTTTCATGCACAGTGCAAAGCTCAAAAGGGAAGGAGTGCCATATTATAGTGCAGATTTTACAGTTATGGTTTGCGGTATCATGACACTAGGAGAGCCCCTAATGTGCCAGCACAGCAAAAATCCCCATAAGTGACCCCATTTTACCAATTAAACCTCTCAATGAATTCACCTATGGGTGCAGTGATCCTACTGACACCACAGATGGGTCACAGAATTTTATACCATAGTGCAGTGAAGACAAAATAACTACATTTTTACCATAAAAATGTTGTTTTAGCCCCAGATTTAACATTTTCACATGGGGAAATGAGAAAAAATGAAACCAAAATATGTCCCACAATTTCAGCTGAATGTGGAAATACCCCATATGTAGCTGTACAGTACTGCTTAGCCATGTGGCGAGACTCAGGAGGGAAAAAGCGTTATTTCTCTCCCAGAGAACACATTTTCCTAGAATAGTCTGTATACTCCATATACAGAGCCCCTAAATGATAGAAGTGCAGAATCACCCCGTCAAGTGGCCCTATTTTAGAAATTATACCCCTCTGGGAATTTATCTACAGGTGTATTGATGGTTTGACATTCTACAAGTGTTAACTAGCAGTAGTGGATGTTGCGGAGTGAAAAATTAAAAATACGCCATTGTAGTGCCCGGAAAAAAAGCAGCAACAGTGGATTTCAAATGTGCTGGTGATTCCAAGATCCGAAGACAAAATGGTTGGTGGGTGTCCTGAGGAAGTAGTCATTAATGACTTTGAAACGCACCGACAATAAACCACTTTCAATTAACTGTCTTCTCTTCGAGCCTTGGAATCAGCAGCACATTTGAAATCCACTGTTCCTGTTTTTTAATGTACTTATTGATTCCTGTGGATATTGAAGCAGCTGACAGTTACGTTGTACAGTAGTTGTGGCACACACACACAACCTCTCGAGGTCAGCATATCACAGCTATCCTTCTATCACGTATACTTGGGTAAGACCCTATTGTGCTTTGCACATTTCTTTCAATTGTAGTGCCCAGTACATTATAGTGCCCACACACTGTAGTGCCCACACATTATAGTGCCCACACATTATAGTGTCCACACATTATAGTGCCCACACATTATAGTGCCCACACATTATAGTGCCCACACATTATAGTGCCCACACATTATAGTGCCCACACATTATAGTGCCCACACATTGTAGTGCCCACACATTGTAGTGTCCAGCCCGTGCTTAGTGAGACATGCACCTGTAAATTAAGTGGGCTCTCATCGCTACAGAAATGCCAAACATGTGGACGCTAAAAGTGGTTTAGGCACACTGGGGCTCAGAAGGGAAGGTGTCATTTAGATTCCATCTGAATCACGCACTTCAGAGATTCACACGGAAATCCCGGTGTAAGCGCTCAGTGCAGGGTAAATGTGAGCTGAGCCTTACTGCGGTCTTAGGGAGGCAGAATTAACAAATCAACAGCAGGTGAAGAATTAGTTTTATTTTTTACGCCGTTCCTCGTGCGTTATAAGTGATTAGACGACTTTATTCTTCGGGTCGGTGTGATTACAGTGATCCCATAATAAGCGACATATATACCAGGACAGGGGTTACATATACCAGGATGGAGGATATTATAATTATAGCAGGATGGGAGTTGAGGGGGGGTCCAAATCGTGAACTGGGGCTCTTCAGAGTCTAGCTACGTCATTGCATACCGGTCTTGCAACAAATGCTGCTAACCACTGACCGAAGTAAAGGCCAGTGCATCACTGCTGCAGCCAGTAATCATCTGAGCTGATCAGGACGTAGAGACTTGCAGCAGGGCATCTGGGCTGCATTAAAATGTGAGAGGATTGCCATCAGGAAGCTGGGGCTGCAGTCACTCCCACTGCTTCCTTGTCTGTCCTCAAGAGTCATTGGGGCAGCGCTGAGGTCACTTACCAGAAGCAGTCTGGAGTGAAATGAGGGCGGTGTGAGAGAAGCTGCGGACTCCATCAGTGGACAGCGGTGACAGAAGCTGTGGTGAGTGGCAGCAGCCCCAGCCCTCTGATGACTGATAATGCCCAGTGCATGCTGGGAGACTCAAACAAATCCTCAGCAGACAAGAATGGAGGGAACGGTAAGGAATTTTGAATCGAGGTACATTAGAAAAGTGGTTAAATTAAATAGACACATAGTATGGAATTCACTTAGTTTTGGAAATCCCTTTAAAGGGAACCTGACAGCTGGTACATGCTGCCTGATCCACAGGTAGTCAGTACATATCAGGCACCGGCTGTACGATCTCAGCCAGGTATACTTGACTCTGAAATGCTGTTACACGTCAGAGAAAAACAGACTGCTCCGCGCTGTAGACTAGTTGGACAGGCGGATCCCTGAAGACTTCTCCCCGCCTGCTGCACTTGCCCTCTTCCTGTAGGGGCAAACAGGGAGACGCCTGTCACTCCAGGGAAGCGGGTGGGGATCCACCTGTCCGACTAGTCTCCAGCACCTATTAAACTATACTTTTCTCTGAAAATCCTGCAGCCAGTGTCTGACACCTGCTGTCTGTGGATCAGGCAGGATGTACCAGTTGTCAAGTTCCCTTTAACACCAAATCTGCTACTATAACTTTTACTACTGTAATAGTAACGTGTTCCCCTTGCTCGGGCCTCAGCTTATCTTGTGAAATACTAAACCTTCTTTTATTGCACTGCAGGGTTTTAAGCTTTGTTACATTAAAAATTTAAAAGGAATGTATCCTTCCTATTTTTTTTTTAATCACTAAAATGTCTTTGATGCAACTCCCCTCAAAAAGAAAAAGTGTTGTTATTGTAGGGTGGTGATGGCCTGGTCCTGTGTGACGATGCACTGATGGAGCTTTCCTTTCTGCATACATCTACGTACATGCCATTCATCCCTGACACACACTCACCTCCTCTCGGATGGTTTTCATGAAGGGGAATATGGCCTTTACATTGGTGGCAATCCTCAGCATGTTGTAGCATTGCTCCACAAATACTTGCTTGGACGGGTTTACCTTCAATTGAAGTTTACTCCAAATAAAAATTAAATCCCTGCAAACAAGAACACAGATTAGCTAAATATATAGCTAGTAAAGTACAGAATGTGGAAACATAATGGGACGAGTCATCTAAGAATAAAGAATGGGACGTTGCAAATTCTCGGTAATGGAAAGCCTGCAGCGGCCAAAGCAAACCTCATCAAATTGTGCCATTTACTTTTAGAAATGCTGATTGCAGAATTTGTTGCAGATTTCACCCTATCCATTGCAAAAGGTGAAATCCACAGTAAAAATCTTCAGCACACAGCAATATGTGGACTGTACCACAGGCAAAGTTGCACAGTGGATTTTTTACTGAAGCACGTGGATGAGAATCTTTGGAAAAAATTTTGAAACACAAACCTGTATATTCCGTGCATGTGAAGATGGCCTAGAGGTATATCTAACGTGCTGCGGCATATGCAAAAAGCCCTCACTCCTTTAACCATTACATACTCTGCAACTTGCTACTGTGACAGGAGCATAGTCTGATCTACAAAGGGCAGGTGGCGGATGCATCTGTGTCTAACAGCAGCTGCCGGAGCTAGCTCTGATCGCTGCTGGGTGGGGGGGCATCTGTGTGGGTGCCCATTGGCTTCGGGAGATGAAACCATAGCGTGCCACTGTTTCGCCTTGGTAGTCGGGGACCTGCTGAATGACTGTCTTGGCTCTCTTGCAGCTCCTGTGAAGCTCGGGCAGCCAGAATAAATAAAAAGCAAACATATTTGGTATCGCCGAGTGCATAACATTCTGATCAAAATTTAAAATTAATGTAAAAATCAAAACAAAATTTAAATTTCTCATTTTGCCAGATACCTCAAAAATGCAATACAAAAGAGATCAAAATGTAGTATGTACCCCAAAATGGTACAAAAAAAAAAAAAATACTGATGTGATGAATCCTTTTGGCAAAGACTTTTACTACAAAATGAATGCCGTCAAAACTACAACTTGTGCTGCATAATACACCGGCAGTAGTCAGATGCCAATACGACACACTGTACAACGTAGTTGGCACTACTGTGGAGCCAGGGGGTACACAACCCAGAAAAGGCTTTTTATTACATCTTGTTTTTGGTGACGTCTCCCAGTAATAACATGGCACGTGCAGTTTATTGGGAGCGTGTTGTATAGAAGTCTGTAATTCCTGCAAGAAGTTGGTGCTGAGCTTCTGGTGACTGAAGATCCAGTGTCTCCTCCTACTACGGCTTTCATATAAGCTCATAGAGGGGATATTCTCCTGAGTCCGCACTGAGACGTGATACAAGCATCCATTGTATACTCCTCCATCACGCAGTGATGTGCATGAACGCACAAGGCCCATGCAGATATCACACAGGCGCAGATATTTTTACAATGGATTTGAGCAGTGCAACTCCGCGATCACAAGCTCTCCTGAAACGGCTGAGATCTGCAGAGGTTTAGTGGCTGAAGAGGAAGCAGTTTTCCCCATTTCTGGCTTCTTATTTGGCCACTTACCAAAGACAGTACATTTTCCCAGTTTGCAGCTGTGTGATAAGGAAAGCTTCGCTCAGCTGTAATGCCAACGCTGTTTTACCTTCCTTTTCAATATTGCAGATAATTTTAACTCCGTCGCTGCAATCTATTCTTAGTACATGCTGGAAAAGTAGAAAAGCAGATTAGAAATAATAATCAGACAGGCGAATTATCTTTACTAAGATATAGAATTGTATTACATTGTAAACCCGTGTCTTTTCTAAGTTAAGATATTATAGCAGATCTAATAAAGCAGAATAGGTGATAACATACTGATGGATGGGAGTCTGACCTCTGGGATCTGCAGCGGGTCGGCAGAATGGGGCACTTTTATCCCCATAGTGTGGAGCAGCAGAGCACATTGCTGATCGCTGCTCCGTTCATTCTCTATGAGCTGCCGACCGTTGTGCTCGGCTTTTTCTGGTGGTCCCATTAAAAATGAATGGAGATGAATTCTGTCATCCTGACCCACCGATCCACTTTGCAACAGGGATAAAGGTGACCCATATGGGGTAAAAATTTCATTCTTCCGATCGGTGCAGGTCCCAGCATCCAGGTCCCAACCCATCAGCACATTATTACCAATTTTTTGGATAAATAACTTATTTTCACTGGACAAACTCTTTAAATATACCTAATTTAACACATAGGACTATTCACTACAAAGCTATGGAGCACACCCTGCCATACTGATAAAACATAGTAATGTAGGCCTATTTACACAAAAAGTAAAGCACAAACCTCAGGAAGCAGCTTGTCCGTTAGTCGGGTCATATGCAGACATGTGAAGTAGGCCTGATGATAATACAGGTTCTTACTGACGTCAGGATGGCTCAGGCAGGTTGTTATTAGCGCGACTGCTTCTGAAATACGTTCACAGGCGATGAGGTATCTCACTCGAAACTCAAAGAACAGCTGGTTCTCCGACCGCAAGTATCTGTCCACTAAGAAGGGAAAAAGATGACCACTCTCAGCTTGTGTGTCACATGTCATTATTTAGGCAGCGATCACAGTGTTCGGGAGCAGGGGTCTTCCACGGACAATCTGTTCTTGCAATGAATGCGATTTGCCCCGTAAGTTGCTCTGTATATAAGTACAGGAAACTCACCGATATCTTGAGGTTCAGATTTCCCTTTGAGGATAGCTTGTAATACTGGATCTTCCCAGGGGCCTCCATCCTTAATAACGCAAGTAACTAGTCTCAAGTCTACGCTGTCATAGTGGATAAGGAGGTCATGGCATTCCTGAAAAACAAAAATCATGTAATAACCAAATGGACGTTTATATGGTGGCGAGTCAGTGTGGAGAGCTGCTAATACCCTCGTCTGTTGCTTTCCGGCATTGCACACCTCACAGCTAGATACATATAGCAGCCGGTCGCTGCTCGTGGTTAGTGGGGCCAGACCAGTGGCAATCAGCAGATCACTGACCGGCTTTCAGGAAAGGAACAAGCATTTCAACGAGAATGCAAGCACAATGTTATACCTACAGAGCAGCCAGCCATCATTACCTGGACTGATCCGAGGATGTCTTTCAGAGGAGCCTCATAAAATTCATCTTTTCCAAAAAACAGCAGCAACTCGAAGAGACTCCTGAAATAAAACAGCAATGATCTGAGATTTGTATTAAAGCCACAACAAGAGAAATGCGTCAATTAGCTTATAGACACTAATTACAGAGAACCACAGATAACAAATCAGACAGAATTATGTCACTAATGTGACTGTAGGGGGCGTATCATACACAATTTTGAGTCATAATTCCTGCACCTGTTGTCCCCCCAAAGCTCTGGCCACACAGGTTTGGCTCTAACTTATGTTTTTCTTTGCAAAAAAAACTTGGCACTCTTGCGTTTTGTAAACACGGATGTAAACTTTATTATGTAGAGGTATCCAGACAACATCATCCACCGCTGTGCAGGAAAGCACTGACTGATGAAGGTCAGGTTTTGACCGAAACGTTTCTAATTTTGTCTGGATACCGCTAGATAAGAAAATTAACATCCTTGTTTAAAAACAAACGCAAGAGTGCCAAGTTTTTTACAGAATTACTGATGGATTTGGATCCTATTTGTGCACCAACCTATAATATCAACAATCTCAAGGTTACAAGTCCATAAGTCCATCTCCAGAGATCTTGATGTTCCTTTGTCTACGGTGCATAATGTAATCAAGAGGTTTTCATCCCATGGCACTGTAGCTAATCTCAATGGCCGTGGACAGCAGAGAAAAATTGACAAAAGGTTGCAATGTAGGATAGTTCAGATGGTGGATTATCTTCCTTAATCAAGTTCCAAAGAAATTCAAGCTGTCCTGCAGCCTCCGGGTGCATCAGTGTCAGCGAGAACTATCCATCAACATTTGAATGAAATGAAACGCTATGGCAGCAGACCTAGGAGGACCCCACTGCTGACACAGAGACATAAAGCTAGACTGCAGCTTGCCAAAATGGACGCGAGCAAGACAAAATCCTTCTGGGAAGCATCTTGTTGGCAGATGAGACCAAGATACAGCTTTTTGGTAATGTACATCATTCTACTGTTTATCTAAAATTGAATGAGCCTTACAAAGAAAAGAACACAACAGTACCTACAGTCAAATATGGTGGAGGTTCAAAAATGTGTTGGGGTTATCTTGCTAACTCTGGCACTAGGTGCAAGGTATCATAAAATCTGAAGATTACCAAAGGATTTTGGGTCGCAATGCAGTGAACAGTGTCAGAAAGCTGGGTTTTCATCCTGGGTCATGGGTCTTCCAGCAGGACAATGACCCTAAACATACTTCAAGAAGCACCCAGAAAAGGATGAAAACAAAGCGCTGGAGCGTTCTAAAGTGGCCAGCAATGAGTCCGGATCTAAATCCCATTGAATACCTGAGGAGAGATCTTTAAATTGCTGTTTGGAGAAGGCGCCTTCAAATATGAGCGACCTGGAGGAGTTTGCGTGGTCCAAACTTCCAGTTGAGAGACGTAAGAAGCTTGATGGTTATAAGAAGTGACTGATTGCAGTTATTTATTCGAAAGTGTGTGCAACCTAACAAAGTTGAGGGTGCCAACAATTTGGTGCAGCCCATTTTTGGGAGTTTTGTGTGGAATGATGTCCAATTCTTTATTTTGTGTTGTTTCAACACACACAAAGGAAATAAACATGTATATAAATAAGCACGCAATTGCAATAATTTTCTTGGAGAAATACTTCATTTTCTGGAACAATTTCTAGGGTGCTAACACTTCTGGCCATGACTGACTGTGTGTGTCTTTTAGATTCAGGCATAATCACTGAGTTTTCCTAGATAAAGCAGCTTCGGGAAATGTTGATGGTCGTATTCCTGAAGCAGCTTTGCTGGTGGTTAAGCAGCCTAAGGAATGAGCAGAAGACTTCCGAACTATGAAGCAAACCCTGAAGTGGTTAAAAGAAGTGACATAAGAAGGAACTTGTGCTCAACAATGAGGTTTTGACATTGCTGTGCACTATGTTCCTTTTTGTGGCTCAGCAGCTCGGCCCGAGATGAAGGCACAAGCTGTTCAGAGCAGCTGAGTTTGGGTGACGTAACTTCAGCGCTGCAGACAATAACAGACACCAGCAGCGGCGGAGACTCGGCACTGGACCTGGGAAGGGCCAGTAAACCACAAATTGCAGCCAGGAGTTTCCAAAACTAGAAAACCCCTTTATGACTTGCCGGGACAACATTAGGCTCTATTCACATGTCCATCTATTTTTCTCGTTTTTCTGTAAAGTTTGGAACAGATAAATGGCAGTAGCATCCTGCATAGTTTTGCTTCAAACAGAACCAGGGGGGCCCATCGATTTATATAGGGTCCATCTTGTTTCTGTTTGTTGGTTGTTTTTGTTAGAAAGTGCAGCCATCAGACTTTTCTTCTGTTCCAAAAGCAAAACGAACTTCAGCCGATCCCCATATAAACCAATGTGTCCCCGCTGATTACTTTTGAAACAAGAAGGCACAGATAAATGGAGAAGATAAATGGACGTGTGAACAGAGACCAACGCCCTGAACTCACCTACACGCCACAATCACTGCTGGGAGGGAGATCACGGACAGTCCGATAGTGACATAAGTGTCCCCAAGTTTACTCCGAGGGAAGAGTCAGGTTTAATTAGGTAAAAGAGACTTGTACTTACATAGCGAGTCTGCTCAGCACCTTCTGGACGTGTTCACACTCAGGTGGGAAGGAGACGCTGGCAGATGTGAAGCAGCATAGTGCAGTCTGGAGCACCTGGAGCTGGGGTAGAGGGACTTGCCACCGCGCAGTATAATCTTCAACAACCTGGTCACGTAATGGAAAAAAAACCATCAGCAATTAACTACAACCGTACAGCAAGATGCCAAACGGCATGACTGCCATATAGAGAAAGAAAAGCACACTCCTGAGGATTCCCTAGCAGACCGAGATCAGAGGGATCACCAACCCTCTGTGCACCAGGACCTGGCTTCTCCCTGGACAGAGGGTAATAAGCAGGGATTGTGACGGTTCATTATTTATAAACACTGTTTTTCCTTCCTTTTGTCCAGGAAACAAAAACCATAAACACAAAGGCCGTGACCGCTGTCAGAGAGCTTCAGTCCCCGGGCAGTCTGTTATTGAAATAAATAAAAAAACAAACCGCACTTCCTCACGGTCCCCAGGTCCAGTGCTGAACCTCTGCCACTGCTTCCGGTATCTACTGGCTGCAGCCAAAATATTAGCTCAGCGGATCAGCAGACACGACGGCAGCACTGCGGGCGATATCAGATCCCGGGTATTATAGAGAGACCGCGCGGTGCACCCAGTGAGTAAAGTGCTGTTTGTTTGCCCTTTTGTTTTTTAACAAACTGCATCCAGGAACCACTATGCTTGAA
>VIAB01008496.1:82029-95143 GCA_009801035.1 Oophaga pumilio
CTTGTTTTGCCATCCAGCTTGTACTATTGCAAGAGGATTGTGAATACCACAGCAGTCATTTTTATACTTTCCTTCATTAAATAAGATTTGGTTCAGGTGATCACCTAATCAGAAGCACATTAAGTAGAATGAGGTGTGGTCTCTTAATTTTTACCAGAGCTGTATATGCAAATTACATGCTTACGGTCAGCCCTGACACCGGAAAATTTTCACAGCGCGCGCGATGTGATGTTTCGCAAGTCTGCAGGTACATAGAATGACTGCAGTCTTAAAGCCTAAGGCCAGACAACCCCTTTAAGAATGCTTTAAAATAAAACATTCCAACATTCAGGTTTTCATCCAAGAAATCCATCATCTTTATACAGGCCATTGGGAATTTTTCCAAATTATGGCAAGATGAATATCAATGCCACTGATGAAAACTCTCTATACTGTAATACTAATAGTCAGAATTCTTATCTAGCAGGTAGTGATTATGCAGGCTGGATGAGATATTTGTATGTATAATGAGTAGTGATGAGCGATAATGCTAGTTGCTCGGGTGTTCTCCAAGTATTTTGGCGCGCTCTGAGATTTAGTTTGTGTCGCTGCGGCTGCTAGACAGCCTGAATACATGTGGGGATTGCCTGTTTGTTAGGGAATCCCCACATGTATTCAGGCTGTCTAGCTGTCGCAAATCATGCAGCTGCGGCGACACAAACTAAATCTCCGAGCACGCCAAAATACTTGGAGAACACCCTAGCAACGAGCATACTCACTCATCACTAATAATGAGTGTGTAAACATTATATTTCAACATATATAACTTTCAGTTCAATAAATGTTAAAACAAAAATAAACAGTTAAATTCTCACTGACGTATTTGCTGTAGGAGATGGATCTTTAGTAATGCAGCTGTGAACCGGTAGACTATTTAGACAACTTAAAATGAACCAGTCAGTAGAATCCTGCCGTCATACTTAAACGCAGCAACATTAAATACAGACAGGCTCACTATAAGGAATGCACTATGTTTTACTCTGGAATACAGTAGAAAATGTTTCGGAGAAAGGCAGCTTCTGCCATTTGCATATATAGAATAGACCCGTGAATTAAGTTGAAAATGCTTTAACTAGTCGCAAGGTTGTTTTTGTTATATTTCCGCAAGTAAGGAAACATAACAAAAACCCTCCCCCGTGCATCGTGAGACACGGCGTTAACTACACGAGCCACAGCGAGGTGCTTGCGACCAAAAGTGTAAGTATTGTGGTGCGGCTAACTGTAGGCTCAAGAAGTTGTCCACTACTTGGACAACTTCTCATAGCCCTCGCTTGGCCCCCATAAAATAATAAAGCTTTTACTCACCTCCCGTGCTGGTGCCATTTCAGCAGTGTCGGCAATCGCTCTATCGGGGCTCCGGTGCACTTGTTGTGACACGTGAAAATGGTACCCACTAAGCGCCAGCGTCACTGTCCCTGTCGATATGAACATGAAGAGGAACTCAGATCGGCTACAGACCAGACTTCCTCTTCATGTTCAATTTGTCCGAAGGCGGTGACAGTGACACCAGCTGATTGGGCGCTGGCGTCATGTGTCACAACAGCCATACTCGAGCCACGGGGAGAACAAGTGCAGACACCACAGGAACAGCGCCAGGAAGAGAGGTGAGTATAGGCGTTATAATTTTATGGGAGCCAAACATTTTGATCAAGAAGGCGTTGTCTTAGTAGTGGACAATCCCTTTAATAACAAATTCAGTCCAAAAGAAGCCAAGACGCAGTGTGGAGGGTTGTCCTTAGCTCACCCAGATTTCTTCCACACCATGATTAGTTTGTCATCTCCTCCGGATGCTAGATAAGCTCCACTGTTGGACCATCGCACACAGTTCACACAGGCTGAAACAAAGAGTGTAAAGTTTAATCCAGTTCCGTAGTGACAACATGACAGGGACAACAAGCTGGCTGGTCCTCCATCCCTAAGTTCTTTCATATCACAAGAAGTGTGAACCCACCAAGCAGTTATTTGCTATGTACTCTGGTACCTAAGTGGTTGTCCATCTGGCACAGCATCTTGGGAATACTTTCATTCTTCTCAACTTCTTCCTTAACAACAGGGGGCATATTCCATATGACAACTTTTCCAGAATCTTGCCCTGGGAAATAACGTAATGAACAAATAACCGAGTCTGTAAATTACAATTATGCTAGGGCAAAACAGGTCACAAAACCAAGTAAACCAAAAGTGTGTCTGCAAAGCTGCAAGGTAAAAATTTAGGAGCTGCAATTTGGCTACAGAAATAAAAAAATAACAACCCCATCAACCAGCAAACGGGTCACTCTAGGCAAAGTTACATGTGAGAAAGCAATCTAGTATTAGATGCAGAAAAATCTGCAACTGAATCCGCAACGTGTGCACATACCCTTAGATGTGATGTTGCAATGTAACACAGCAGACTCCATGCCACACAACCAGGGTCACCGTTTACTCATGCCCTTAGCATCCCACCAATACTACATACGGTAATAATGGTAAGTGCACATGATGTCTTTTAGACACCGGCGTACTACTGAGATTTTCCTGCAAAAGACGCCGCTGATGTAGGTTATTAATTGCATGTATTAATCATGAGTGGCATCCAAGTGCAAGCCGCCCGAACAATGCTCAGGTCACGTCTTTTCACTGCTTTGGAAGCCTGAAGTCGTTAAAAGATGTTTAAACAGACTGCACATTTGCACAGTCAGTCGTTTGTACATTGCTATGATTATGTGAATACATTCCGGTGCTTTTTAGGGTTCGCTCACACCAGCGTATCATGGAACGAGTGCTATCCAATGTTTTATCACATTTCACTGGGACCAATGTTATACTATTTGACAGTGTTGATCAGCGATTTTTTTCTTCTACCGATTCAGCAGGAGGAAAAATTGCAGCACAAATCGGATTGCACTCACCCATAAGTCTATGGGAGTATGGAAAATATCGAACTGCACTCGGATGACCTCTGTGTGCAGTCTGATTTCCACATACTTAACGCAATGGAAGGAGATGAAAAAATTTTGTTCTCCATCTTCTCCTCACCTGTGCTACGATTCTCTCATCTGAGGAAATCTAATTACATGCAGCCGACATGCTGATCAAACTCGGATGTCATCTGAGTGCAGTCTGAGTCAATAGAGAAGACGGGGAAATTAAGTATTCCGTCTGCTCCGCACCTGTGCTGCGATTCCCACAAGTGAGGACTGGATCACAGTAAATTGACAGTCTGAGCAGACTGTCATTAGCATAATCATCGCGATTCTCTCACAAGGGAGAATATACACAATGTGAGAGAACCCTGAGACACAAATGATAGTTCGCACAAGGACCAAAAAGGGATGAACATAAGATATAGCACACTACTGAACGGTGATCCATGTTTTGTCATGTCCACATCCCCTCGCCAATAACAACTACCCTCTGAATGAGGCCTGAGCTGCATCTCAAGTGCGTCCTAGCTGTCAGCTCCATTACAAGGTACGGCCACAACCGTACACGAGTCACGCACATACGTGTAACAAGACCGGCACAATTCACCATGATCCCAAAACACACCTTGTCCTCCTGTCGCAAACTTTGTGCCATCGGGGTGTATGTCCACAGAAAATATTGGTTTTCCTAAAATGAGAGATAGTTGGGTTTAATTCTCAGAGAAGCTAGATAAGATGTTAGGAAAGCAGCAGTAATCATGTACACACAACCAGAAGGCAGTGCAATAGTGAGCACAATGGCTGCCAGGAGCGGAGCTCTGCCCCAGATGCCACCATGCCAGCTGTTGCATCATCCCTGCAGGTGACAGAGCAGAGCCTGCACCAGGGAGCAGCTGCCCAGAGGCTGGTGGAGCCTGAGAGGGTGCTGGCCACACAGCTGCAGGAGCCTTGTACTGCTCCTCCTGGCATCACCGGGGACCTCGCCCATGGGTGTCTATGGCAGTCCCGCAATCACACATGGACCCCAACACGCTCATCCCCATTCAAACTCAGGACCGTTAAAAGTTGGGCAGAATTCGGCGACCTGTGCAACTTCTTCTGTGGCCCCTCGGGGCCAGTATCCCCCCCTCACCATTGTGATTAACCCAGGTGGGTTTCAGAAGCTTCATCGTCCCGCTGTGCCCGGAGCAGGGTGTCAGCTCCGGCCGCCCATTGAGCACCGGAGCTTTCCCCTGTGCAGGCTTCTCGGAGCCGCCTCTCAGCGCCGCTCCATCCCGCTCCGGCACCCGCACCAAGACCGGAAGCCCGCGGGAAGTAAGGTTTAAAAATGTCCTACTGGAAACATAGACCTGGAAGCAGGCGTTCCTCGCTAACAACAGTGTAGAGGAGGGAGGGCTGACGCCTGGTGTGACACACGACGACACTGGTGGCATTCAGAGCCCCCCGGGAGCCTGCTCACACCTCAGCCTGCGAGGAGGGTCTTTGTGGTGGGCTGCTCCGTCCTGGGGGCAGCTGCTACTTCCATCAGTGACTGCTGTAGCAGGAGCTGCCTCCGTCACACACGTGGAGCATGGCTGTGTGACAGTAGCACGGGGCAGACATTTTCTGGACTTCTTGTCATTAATGTGGAGACACTCAGTGTTCAGTCACTCCCCAGCCCAAAATGGCTGCACACAGGCACCATATGAACCTGTGCAGTAAATTGGTTGTCCGCTTTAAGGCGAGCTTCATCTAACAGGCAGGGGTACGGGGGCCACATTGTCACACTGGTCCCCAAAATGTTATGAGGTCTTCCGTCTGGAGCGAACGGAGGCACGAAACCATCAGGCGAGGGCTACAAGGCGCCGCGTTGCCACACTGGAAGCGACGACTTCTTGCGCTGCGTTGCGACCTCATACGACTGCAACAGAAGAGTCACAATTGTGTTGGACTTTCCGTCTCTTGGTCACGTGCGACTTGTGACTAACTTGCCATAGACCTCAATGTGAGTCGCATAAAATTACAGCGCATGCGCAACTCTTTCCTTGCCCCGGAAATGACTGCTTGCCTTGGACGACTTCAGGGGAAAGGAAAGTGAATGACAACAGTTGCGCATGCGCTGTAATGATTTTATGCTTTGCCCACTGTTGGGCAATGCACACTGCGCAGGCGCGGGGGGGAATTTGAAAAGCGCAATCGCGGGAAGCAGAACGCCGTCTGTGCGATTCAAACACAGCCATACGCAAGTGATGCCGGGGGGGAGAGGAGAGAAAACGCCGCACTCCGGACCGCCCTGATTTACAGACAAAAATCCAAACTTTACAAAGGTATTTTGCTATCAAAACGGGGGTATCTGGATATAAGCTACATACCGATAGCTCGCTTATGGGACGCACTATTCAGTCATATCTTTAGCTGATATGGCTAAAATGGGGTGACAGATTCCCTTTAAATGTTGTAGTCTCCCCGAGAAAAATAACCTCACCTGCCACACCAGTCCCGATCCCGAAATTTTGGCATCATTCTCCTGCATGGTATTGTTATGTCACGTGAGCGCCGCAGCCAATGAGCAGTGGCTAAAGGGCCTCTGCAATCACAACTCCCCGGGGGGCATCATCCGAGGGACCCAAGAGTGAAGCAGCGCATTAGCAACCACTGATTGCTATGTCACATGAGCACCGGAACACCGGGTGCTGACATCACTGGAGCAGTGCCAGTGTGTGAGGTGAGGAAAAGTTAGTTTTTGGTTTTACCCAGGGAACTACAGAGTTTAATAAGCAATTTTCCAGTAGTAGGCAACCCCCTTTAAATACTCTTTTGTGTAAGGCTGTCCCCCCTAGGCCAACTTGCCATGATCGGCCTCTGGATGTAAGCAAATATCTTTTAAAGAAATTTCAATATGTTTTAATTAAATTGATGTACATTTTAATGATATATGCAAATTGCCTCTTCAGAAAGAAAGAGGACTTGAACTCTATAGCGCCACCTGTTGGAAGTGGAAGTAGCGATCCTACAAGTCACAATCAACCCTTTAACGAGTCTTGCAATATGACTTAGGATAAAAGCCAAATCAGAATCTTACTTTGCAGACACAGTGTTTCGGGCTATTGGCCCTCGTGAGTGCAAAGTATGAGAACTGATTTGGCTAGATGAGAGGCTCTGGACTGCGGTCTAAGGGGTAAGGTTTCTCCTTAAGGTTTCTGTCTGAAGAGGCAATTTGCATATTAAATTTCCCAGAGGAGCATTGCACGGCGAATAAGCCTCCTTACCTTCACAAGCCATTTTAATGATAGAAATTTAATACACATTCTCATCATGAGGATCGCACGGTACAGGCTGAGTGCAATATTGTAGTAATATGTGAACCTGAAAACAGCTGTAAAATGTTTGCAGCGATGATTGCTGTATACTGTGTATAGGAGCAGCAGGGATCAATGTCTCCTAGATGAAGAAGGTATTTGTTGCATATGCACACCATACTTCCTGTCTGAGGAGTGGAAAGAAGCCATCTAGTTGCTGCTTATATTACATGATTCACACACATATATATTCAACGCCATCTGCACTGACATATACAATGTCACTTATGTAAATGATCATTTTTGTCACAAGGAAATTCAAAGCAGAACTTATGTTTTAGTCTTGTATTTACAAGGAACTTGTCAGGTGAAAAACAAGCTAATAACCTGCAGATATGGGGTTACTCTGCAGGTTAATAGCATTTTTTTACAGGTTCCCTTTAAGATAACCTTTGATGGATTTTTATTTTGTATATTGAAGAGCTGTATTTTTACAATGTCAAATATACTAACACCCAAATTACAAAAACAAAGAATGACCAGCACCTCCTAACAGAATGAAGCAAGTGTGAACAAGTAAGCTGCTATGACCACATTATATGCAAACCATAGAATACAGCAGCACTCTGTATACACTAAGATATATGCAAAGATTGAACATGTGAAATTTAAACTGCATTACTGCTATAAAGAATATACTTACAAAGCTAAGGTTCTTAGCTCACAAATGTGTGCCCATCAGCCACAAGGAGGCAACCTTTCTCTGATGGGACTCTGACCTAATTGTTACCAAACATGCCTCTTCAGGGCTTAAAGGGAATCTGTCAGCAGGTTTTTGCTATGCAATCTGAGAGCAGCATGATATAGCGTCACATGTCATGATTCCATCGATGTGACACTTACTAGGCTGCTTGTGTGAGATTGTCAGTAGTGGACTAGTTGTCTTGTGCCTTGTAGTCCTCCTGCTCTGTATAAATCCACCTCAACACTGATTATCATCTTTCTATCATTATACAATGTACACAGAAAGCTGCTATTCAGTGGTTTAAGCGTTGTTACATAGGGCTCAACATTCTGAGCTCTGCCATATCTGCAGCAGAGGAAACGTTCTGTCACAACTGCTGCACACAGTAAACTACCGTAATTGATACATTGCTGGAATTGGAGTCTCTGTCCCTACAGTATGCTGCTGTCAGAATATATAGCAAACTTGCTGACGGATTGCCTTTAAAGTCTATAAATTACCCATCAGAGAAAGTCGCCTTGTCATGGCTGGTGGGCAAACACAAATTGTCCCAATTTTTGTGCCATGTACTTTTATTTTATATGTATATTCTATTTAGCAGCGTTGCAGTTTAAATTTCACATCAATTTTTGCACACATCGCAGTGTATAAAGCCTGGTGTTGTACTCTTTGGGTTTTATGTAATATCCAAAATAGAATCATTGGAAACATTTCTGCTGCTAAAAATCCATTCAATACATCTGAATGGGGACGTTTCCAAAACATTACCTCTAGACTCATTTAGGGTAATGACATGCTTGTCACAGAATTTACGGCAACAACACTACTGTGGGAATTCACCGTAAGGCCACGTTCACATGGCAGTATTCTGAAGTATTTTGCATTAGCATTTGTAAGTGATTTTTCAGAATGGAACGTAACTATTTTGCTCCTGATCGTCACTATAGGCCTGATAAAGAGACACTTCTATCAAATTTTTTTCATACAGTACTCAGCGATATGATGATGATGTCTGTAAAGCACTGTGGAAATTAATTGTGCAATACAAGCTAACAAAAATGATACAGAGATGATGGAAAGTTTGTTAATCCTTCAGAATTTTCCATATTTCTGAATAAATTTGACCAAAGATTAAATCATATTTTCACACGAGCCCTAAAAGTAGATAAATAGAACCAGTCAAGAAATGAGTGGGAAATATTAGACCTTGTCATCTCTTTATTGAGGAAAATGATCCATTAACACATGTCTGTGAGTGGAAAAAGTAAGTGAACCCTTGCTTTCAATAACTGGTGTGATCCCCTAGTGCAGACAGCGCACAGAAAGCATCCGAGTGCTGTTCTTCATGGACCCATGGACTTGCATTGGTGAATGTGATCTGTGACTCGACTGTAATACATAGCTTTGTGCAGCCACTAGGTCTGCAAAAATACATGGACATATCAGAAGCCCCATAGACTACAATCAGTATGACGATGGGTTTTCTCTCAGAACTGCACGCTTTAGGTCTTCCCACAACATTTCTATAGGATTAAAGTCAGAAGTTTGACTTGGCCATTCCAAAACCTTAACTGTATTGTTTTTCAACCATTCTTTTGTAAAATTACTTGTGTGCTCTGGGTCTTCTTGCTGCATGACCTATAATCTCTTGAGATTCAGCTTTTGGGGAGATGTCCTCACATTTTCCTTTAGAATTTGTTCAGGAAAGTCAAAACTCATTGTTTTATCAATAATCAAAAAACACCCTGACCCAAACTTACGATACTAGCACAACGGTGTTTCACAAATAGTATGAGTTTTGATGCTGAAATCATGTTTTTCTTTCACCAAACATAATACTTTTCATTTAACATGATAGACTCATCTATCCATAAATCATTGTTCCAATAGCCTACTGGCTTGTCCAGGTGATCTTTAGAAAGCCACCCAAGTAGTGGCTTTCTACTTGCAATACTGCGATATACACCATTGTTTTTCAGTGTACTTCTCATGATGGACTCATGAACATTATTATTAGCTAATGTGAGAGCGTTCCGAGTATGCATGCCAAACTGTGGCCCACAGGTTGATTATATTTGGCCCACGACGCCTTCACCGTCCCCTCCCTGGAATCACACTTTCAACTGTATCTGCATCCTGGATGCCGATTCAGTTGATAGAAATGATGGAAGAGGAAAGCCATCCACTCCCTCCCCATCTTTCTTCATTTTATTCTGACATCTCAGTGCTTGCTGATGAGACAGAAGCCGCGGGGGAACAAAGAGAGGTGAGTATTTTTTTAATGTGGAGCCCATTATACTGTATGGAGGACTATGTGGGGCCCATTATACTGTGTGTAGGACTGTGGGCATCACAGTTGGGGCATTATACTTGTTAGGACTCACTATACTTTGTCGGGGGAGAACAATAGTCATCATAACATGCAAGTGACAGGTACTGTGGAGGAATTAACTGCGGGTATCCTATTATATTTGGGGGTATTTTTGTTGGTATCATACTTTATGGGAGCAATGTAAGGGCAATCTTTGGGGCTTCAAAAGGAGGAAAATTACTTTGGGCTGCAAAGTTGTAAGATATGCTCTTCTGTGACCTGTTGTGAATGTGTTAGAAATTAATTCTGAGCAGAAGCTCCCTCTGGTGGTTACAAACAGTACTGAACCATTCAATGAGGATTGGCAATCAGGAGTTACAGACTGGTCTTATATAAGGGAGGTTCCCTCCCATCATGGTTGCCGGTGATCAATTGTTCTTGTCTCAACTGTGGTTCCTGGTTCACTTTGAAGCTTGCTGAGTCTTTCCTGCATCTTCTGCTATCAGATAAGATATTTTCTGCTTTTATTTTTGTGCTTGCTTTTTGCATTGTTCCCTGCACTTCTGTGGAGGTCAGCCAGGTCCCCTCCGGGGGCTTGTGCTCCTCTCAGTTTATCTGAGCCACTGTTATTTGTTCATTTGCCTTTTCCAGTTTTTTCAGTGGCTGCGGCTTACTTTTGTGACACCAGAGAACTAATTTAGGTGGTAGAGGTCGTGTGATCTCAGGTGTTTTTGCAATTAGTAGAGTTGGCTTTTTTTAGGGTTTTTTGGATTGCAGTAAGTGTCCTTCCTATCCTTTTCTGTCCAAGTAGATTGGGCCCCAACGTTTGCTCATACTATTTTCTGTCTGTGTCTGTATTGCCTCTTGTCTAACCGCCATTACATGTTTGGGGGATTCCTATGTTCTTTGGGGATCTGCTCCGGGGCAGATAGCTTTCCTCTTTCTATCTTTAGGTGTAGTTAACCTCTCAGGCTGTGACGAGGCGTCTAGGACCAACGTAGGAACGCTCCACGGCTGCCTTTAGTTGTGGTGGTTAGTCAGGGTACTGCAATCCAGTAGATTCCAACCTCTCTGGTGTATTGCCGTTTTTGCCTGCTCTCCTCAGCTACCAAATCATAACAGTGACCCCACCAAATGCTAAGGGTTTTTTAGGGGTGAGGAGGTGAGTCCTATTAAAACGTCTGCTAAGGGGCCCTATGATTTCTATGTACGACGCTGTGCAAGAGGAAATATCCAATGCTCTGGTCATGTGATCTGACTTGAGATTAATTAAAATATACTTTGTGGGACAACATCTTTAAGTTTGTTTCCATATGAAAAGGTTCATCGTAATATCTGATGAGGAAAAACTTCCTCAATTTTTTTTAATAAATATCAAAGTTGGGCAGCGACTTTGTCCAAGATTTAAACTTTGGCTCTCTGTGTATTTGAGTTTGACATCCAAGGTTTAGAGGTTTCCTTGGGTTACTTTGTAACTTCATGGACGATTATATGCTTTACTCTTGGTGTGAACTTTGTTGGTCTATCACTCCTGGAGAAGTTATTAATGATAAAGGTATTGGTGGAGTCCAAACTATTCAGAGATGTTTTTGTATATATTTTTTGTTCATACTATGATAAACTTCTACAAACATATGTTATAAAGATTATACTTTTTAGTTCAGGAGAAAAAAGTTGGTGGATTGTTCCTCACTGCTGGAGGAATAAAGAGAATTCGGTACCAATTGATGCATTAGTGCAGTTTTTATTTAATGAGTTTCAAAGTATAACACACGTCTTCCTCAGGAAACAACCACATAGAAGTTTAGACTTCAGTATATTTATTTTTTAAATTAAATAGATTGCCCATTTTCAACTGATTGTCATCAAATTGACTGAAAACACCGGGCTTTAACCTTCAAATTATCAGCTAATCCTAAAGCAGAATTCAGCTGTCCACGAAACACAGTCCATGTACGGAACAGGATGTACGTACTGGTCGAGGGTCTCACTACTCGAAACCCTACAGCCTCAAATATGTCTATGTGTCATGGATTTACCACGACAGAGAGGAGCCAGAAGACCGCAGCATCTGATTTCTCCTACTCCTGCACTGATTAGAAGCTCTTCACCTTCTTATTAAATGGTGTAAATTTCTTTGGGCACTGCAGGGGTTAATCTGCTCTGTTGAGAGGTCCTGGGAAGTTTAGGCTGTCAGCTGTGCACTGTTTTCCACTCCCATCTCCTATATAATCTGGGTCCTGGCTAGCACTCATTGTCAAAGATATCTCATGCTGTGTGGCTGGAGATTGTTAGTGGTTGCTATTGGAGAAGGCGTTTGGTGGGTTTATCTGTGACTGTTACTAGGTTTTGAGTGTTTGATAATTCCCTTTCTTGTGTGTAGGAAATTATTATGTTTGGTATTTTTCTTTACCCCTGTTCGTATTACCTTGTTAGTCTGGTTGGTGTATTGCAGTACACTACTACTCCCTTCTTCCCTGCTTGGGGGAAGGGTACAGACTGAGGGCGGATTCAGGAGCTAAGGCAAGGTACGTGGCACCGGCATCTTCACCATCAGAAGTAGTCTGGTGAACAGGAAGCGCTAGGGCGCCCCTAGCATTAGGGACAGAGAAGGAGCCCCTGGTCCTGGGACACCTGGCAACAGAGTCATGACACTATGAGTCTGTAGAGTTCAGGTCGGGAAAACCCTGGCCAGTTCCTCCATCATGTTCTGTATAACCAAATTCAGACTTGCATTCCTTTTTAGCCAATAGAAGAGAACCATACATAAGATAAAAAATTAGATCTTTATTAATTAACTTTAAAATCACATATAAAACAAAAGGGGAATAATTAAAATCTGCCCAGTAGTGGGAACCCCAATCCAGTCAAGAACTAGTATGATATTATAATATGCCACTACATAGATGGCCTTAGGTTCAGGATAAGTCTGTTTCAATAATCAGGTTTAGTGACTATTTAACACATGGGATAAATCCCAATAGACAGAACCCAATGGCCCACTGTAGAATAGAGTACCGGACAGTAACTGATAGTTACAAAAATATGGATAGAACAACATCCCCAGTACTATGCATAAAGCCCAGCGAGTAAATAAACAATTAACTCAATAATGCTGTCCATAAACACATCGGCTACATAATAAATATAAAGTTACAGTACCTGAGTGGAAAAGTGATGCTGCTGGACCTGGCATGTGGATGGATTGGGCGTCCCTCCTCACTCCGATGTACGTTTCATCCTTAGCGTCTTCCGGACTGTGGACTGTATTTCACGGATGTCTAATTTTGGCCTGAAAGTTCACATACTTTTGCCTTCCACAGACGTGATAGTGGATCATGTTCCACAATAAAGAGATGATAAAATCTAATATTTTCCACTCATTTGTTTGACTCGTTCTATTTATCTAATAGAATTTGCGTGAAAATATATAATTTTTTGTCAAATTTCCTCAATAAAAAATGAACCCATGTGAAAATCTGATGTAGTTTTAGGTCAAATTTATGCAGAACTATGGAAAATTCTGAATATCTACCAAACTTTCAAGAATAACTGTATATACTGTGGTACACAAAAGGGGGTCTTGCTGGATGGGAGGTATATTTCTCCCAACAGGCTGAAGTTTGCTCAGGATTTTCCCTGAACACAAGGACCTGTGATGAGGTCATGGTCACGTGAGCAGCTCAGGTGATGTGTACCTCACCTAAAGGTGCGGTGTAGGGCTATTTAATAAGGATCTGTTGTAGTGGGTGGGTGTGAAAGAGAAGGAGCTTGGCTGGAGCCAGCCTGGACGTTTGATTTTTGGTGCACTGTGTCAGTAAGCTGAAGAAAGCAG
>VIAB01008497.1:4747-15105 GCA_009801035.1 Oophaga pumilio
GAAGGGGTTAATGTATTTTTTAAAATAATTTTTATTATTTTTTAATATTTTTGTTACATATTTTTCAAAAATGTTTTCCTTTTTTACCTAGTCCCTTATGGGACTTTCACATTGCAGTGCATTATACCCATGGTGAAAGCTTCTGAGACCATGCTGTGAGCATGGCCTCAGAGACTTTCCATAGCTTGATTACACGGGGGTCATAATGACTACCGCAGGTCATCATGGCAGACATCGGGCCCTGCGATGATGTCGCGGGGACGCCGATCAGAAGGCAGAGGGAGCTCCCATCCCTCTGCCTCCCTCGTGAACGCTGCGATCGCGCTCGATCACAGCAATAAGGGGTTAACAGCCAGGGGCGGTGCGGACGCTGCCCCTGACTGTTAGTGCAGAAGCTCAGCCACAAATTTCAGAATCTCCTGCACAGTCATGCTGTGATCAGTCAGTCAGATTGATTGACCAATCACAGCAATCTGGATGCAGGGACTGACGGCATGGGTCCCCGCACTTCTTCCCGTGCCTCCCAGCTGTCATAGACAGCTGTCAGCACTGAACTACCACTGCGTGTTTACACGCAATGGTAGTTTAAATGCATGACGGACACAGTCCGTCATGGTGCGGGAACTGGACGTTAAGGGGTTAAATTAATGTTTCTATGTTAGCACAGAATGACTTTTCAAACCAAGTACTGGTGATTTATACATCATAGTGTGGCTAAACATTTAACTACACCATGTTCCAAATTATTATGCAAATTGGTTTTAAGTGTCATAGCGTTTTTTGTTTTTTTTCGTAAATGAAACCCATTGATGGTATTGTGTCTCATGGTTCTTTGGATCACATAAATCAATCTCAGATACCTGTGATAATTAGTTTGCCATGTGACCCCAATAAAAGGAAAACTGGATGTTCCACAATATTATGCAGGTCAGAGTTTTCAGGTAACATGGGAAAGAAAAAGGATCTCTCTGCTGCTGAAAAGCATCAAATAGAGCAATGCCTTGGTCAAGGGATGAAAACATTAGAAATTTCCTGAAAACTTAAGCGTGATCATCGTACTGTTAAGAGAATTGTGGCTGATTCTGAGCACAGACGTGTTCGTGCTCATAAAGGCAGAATAAGGAAGGTTTCTGCCAGGCAAGTTCATCAGATTAAGAGGTCAGCTACTAAAAAACCATTACAAACCAGCAAACAGATATTTGAAGCTGCAGGTGCCTCTGGAATCCCTCAAACCTCAAGGTGTAGGATCCTTCAAAGGCTTGCTGTGGTGCATAAACCTACTATTTGGCCATCCCTAAACAGTGCTCACAAGCAGAAATGGTAGCAGTGGGCCCAGACATACATGAAGACTAATTTTTAATCAGTCTTGTTTACTGATGAGTGTCGAGCAACCCTGGATGGTCCAGATGGATGGAGTAGTGGATGGTTGGTGGATGGCCACCATGTCCCAACAAGGCTGCGATGTCAGCAAGGAGGTGGAGGAGTCATGTTTTGGCCCAGAATCATGGGGAAACAGCTGGTAGGACCCTTTAAGGTTCCTGAAGGTGTGAAAATGACCTCTGCAAAGTATATAGAGTTTCTGACTGACAACTTTCTTTCATGGTATAAAAAGCAGAAATGTGCCTTCAGGAGCAAAATCATCTTCATGCATGACAATGCACCATCTCATGCTGCAAAGAATACCTCTGAATCATTGGCTGCTATGGGCATAAAAGGAGATAAACTCATGGTGTGGCCACCATCTTTCCCTGACCTCAAACCTATAGAGAACCTTTGGAGTATCATCAAGCAAAAGATCTATGAGGGTGGGAGGCAGTTCACATCAAAACAGCAGCTCTGGGAGGCTATTCTGACTTCATGCAAAGAAATACAAGCATAAACTCTCCAAAAACTCACAAGTTCAATGGATGCAAGAATTATGAAGGTGATATCAAAGAAGGGTTCCTATGTTGACATGAAACTTGGCCTGTTAGGATGTTTTGGAGTTAAAAAGCTTTTTTTGTTCAGTGAATGTGATCCCCTAATGCTGCAAATTTCATAAATGAGCATTTTCAGTTCTTTAAAACATATGAAATGTTTAGCAATTCTACTGTGCCTAATAATTTGTAACAGTGCATTTTGAGTTTTTATTCATTTTGGAGATTATACTGTTATCATTGGGAGGATTCTTCAATAAAATTCGATGTATACTCTAACGGATGTTGACTTTTATTAGACTGACTGTCATTTGAACCGACCACTTATAAAAATCAGAGAAAAATATAATTTGCATAATATTTTGGAACATGGTGTACGCTTTCCAACCTGCTTGTTTTTCCTCTATCTCCACCCCTCACATCCTCTTTGATTGAGTGTGGCTGCGGATCTAGAGGTGACTGATGAGGCCAATCCTGGCCCTGAAGTCTCACCCACATACAGTACATGACATAAATAACTAGATGTGGTCAGGACAGCAGATACTGTAGATACTGCCTTGCACAAAGTTCACTTTCTTTTTGCCTTAAAGATTCTTCTATCTTCTGCATGTGCTCCTAAGGTGATCCTGCCTCACCAAGCTGGACGGTCCAGGTCAAGCTTCTCTTATTCATTGATGTCAACTCCCAGGTTTTTGAGAGATGCTTCAAGGCAGTCTTTGTTAAGTTTGTTCTACCCCCTCGACTGTTCACTTTCCCTGACACAGTTCTCCATATAGCAGTTGTTTAGACAATCGGTTGTCCGGCATTCTGACCACATATCCAACCCCCCTGGCTTGGCTTGCAGGAGAGTGTAGACGCTGCAGAGCCCAGCTTGTTCCAGAATTGCCGTGTTAGGGACATTGTCTTGCAACCTGAAGTTGAGAAGTCTGCAGAGTCAGCTTAGGTGAAAGTGATTGAACTGTATGGCATGCCAGATGTAGACAGTCCAGTGGTAAGGACCACCATGCAGTAGACCTTTCGCTTAGGGGTAAGGCTGAGTCCCCTTCATTCCCAAAGGTGGTGCTGGCATTGGCAGTTCTATTGTTGACCTTAGCGTCTATGGTCACTGTGCAGGAGAGTGTGTTGCCCAGGTAGGTGAAATTGTCATCTGCTTTAAGGTTGTTCTCCTTCAAAGAAATGCATTGCTTCTTGCATGCTTTCCCTGGAAAAGGTTGATACATAACTTTGGTCTTTCTAGTATAGATAACGAGACCGAAGTGGTTGCAAGCTTGTGAAAAAAAGTCAGTTTCACACTGCATCTGTTGCTCCATGCTGGCATTGAGTGCACAGTCATCAGCAAACAAGAAGTCATGGATAACAGTAATAATGGATAATGTAGCAGCCTTCAGGCATCTGGGGTTGCATAGCTTGGGGTTAGTCCTGTACCTGATATGGATTTCGTCTTCACAGCTGCTAAAGACATCTCTCAACATAGAAGAAAATAGAATGCTGAACAGTGTCTGGGCGAGTACACAGCCTTGTTTTACACCATTTGTTACTGGGAAGCCCTTCAATTCTTCTCCATCATTCAGGACCTTCCCCAGCATACTATCATGGAGCTGTCGGACAATTGTGATGAACTTGCTTGGACAGCCAAACTTTTCTATGATTTTCCACAGGCCACCTCTGCTGACTGTGTCAAAAGCCTTGGTCAGGTCGAAAAAGATCTTGAAAAGGTTGCCACGTTGCTCGTGGCACTTTTTCTGAAGTTGACATGCCCCCATAAGAAGCCCCCATATGGCCATGCTGATGGCAAAATGTGGCTTTGGGATACGTAGATGAAAAAAATTAAGAAAATAAATTGCTGCAACTTAAAAGGGAATCTTTCAAGTGATTTTTTTCGTAGCATACCAATAGTATATTGAAAAGGGCTTGGGGATCCTCTTAAAGAATATGTAATGCTTATTGCTGTACCTTCTCCTGATTTTTTGCTGTAAGCGCCGGACAATTCAGAGTCGCAAGCCGAGCAGTCAAGCGTATGTAAATCAAAAGTACATATGCACCCCTAACCCCACTCATAATCCCGCCCACACCTCCGTGTCCGTGTAGGTCATAGTAAATTACAGTGTAGGAATAAATGAAACCCCACTTGGGGAGACCTAGGGAGGCATCTCTCGTGTGCAAGATTTTTACTGATGTCTCTGCAGTGGGGTGGGAGGGATTATGGCCATGGCTAAAGGTGCATATTTACTTTTGACTTACGCTTGAATAGCCGATGCGCGACTCTTAATTGTCAAGGGCTTACAGAAAGAATTTGCCCTAATTCAGGATACTATAGGTAAGCTATAAAAATGTTACCAGCCATATTACCTTTAAAGCCAAAACTAGCTGTGTCCTTAAGGGGTTAATAAAGGGTAAGTGCAGAGTATTTATATACAGGAGATCTTTCTATTCAAATTGCTACCCACAAAATAAATATGGAAAATATATTTATCCAAATTTAAAACAGTATGGAAAAATTAAGTTTTATTAAATTACAGACAAACCTGATACTTTAAATTTTACTGTGCTGTATGGTTTTGCAAAACTGACAAAAAGAAGTAAAGTTTCACCACACTGTTTGTGACTCCCAAATTAGCATCTCAGCAACTAAACTGTCATTGTCTTTTTGATAAAACATGCTGACAGAACGACTGTGGGTTGTCAGTCTCTGAAAAGGTCATTCTGAAATGACAACCAATATGTTGGCACTTCTCATTGTCACTTTTCAGAAAGTGCCACAACTGAACAGAAAAATGGCAATATTTAGGTAGTAAAACAAATTTACAGTAATTACTATGCGTGACACTGGTAGCTGAGCTTCAGAGAGACAATTGGCGCATACTTGCTACAAATAAAAACGTATTTTGGAAGTTTAGAATATCTTTTGGAATTAGGTCTAAGGCTGGCGTCAGACCCAACTTATAAAAATACGGACCATATTGTACGGACGTAATACGCAGAAAAGTTCCCTGAGCAGTGTTCCGTTTTTCTTCCGTTGTCAAGGTGTGGCTGCGTATTTTGTGCATGTAAGCATTCGTATGTAATCCGTATGGCATCTGTATTGCGTTTTTTTCTCGCGACTTTGCAAAATGGACATATAACGGTTTTTAGGCCTTAAATTCATTTAAACCATCATCAGCAACCCTATTTATTGCCTCTGCATCAGGTGGCATCCCTCAATCTGGCCATTTTGGTGCTGTGCTTGTGTTGGAGTACTGCTATTTGCTTGGCAAAATGTCTGACACACTTCAGTTCACCCCAACTGACCGAGTTCTGTACAACTGGGTTTTGTCCCGCTGCTTTGGGCAGCCATACCCAGGGATAGTTGATCTGCAGAGGAGAAGAATGTGGGTTCATCTGCATTTGAGGCAACTCCTCACTAAAGGCCATTTTCACCACCTTTATGCATCTCTTCGGACACATTCCGACAAGTTTTTCCTATATTGTCGGATGAGCATTGCCACCTTTGATATTTTGTTGGAGATAGTGCACCCAGGGATCACCTACCAGGACACCAGGATGCGCAAATCTATGTCTGCAGAGGAGCGCCTTCTCCTTACATTATGGTATGTATTCCTCAGCTACATACTGTATGTTGATGATGTGTTTTCCCACAACTTTTCTTTGGCACTTAGCCCTTTTGCTTAATTATCATCTTAATATATCCCAAATATCAGCTCTAAGTAACAATAATATGATGTTTATGTAAAATTCACATAGACCTTTGACTTGTGTATATGTAGTGTTTGGCTTGTTTGTAATTTACACACTTCTGGTGATCTATATTGAATTTGTGAAACCTTTTGCATGGTGTAATGTTTGATCTCTCTACATTTGTTTAATTGTAGGTTCCTAACAACTGGCATTTAATATGCCGCACTCCATCTGGAGTTTTTGATAGGGAGATCAAACATATCTGGCATAGTTTGTGATACATGTTCCCAAATCTGGATCAACCTTCATCAAGTGGTCATGCCTGAGCCCAAGATGGAAGACTGGATGAGGCTTGCCAGGGGATTTGAGGAGCAATGCCAATTTCCCAATTGTATTGGAGCCCTGGCTGGGAAGCACATCCGTGTGCGTAAGCCGCCGAACTCAGGGTCCCAATTTTATTATTATAAACAATATTTTTCTGTAGTTCTGTTGGCTCTTGTTGACAGTAACTACAGGTTTATAATTGTAGACATTGGGGCCTATGGAAGAACTGGAGACTCTAGAGTCTTCAATTCTTCCATTATGGGTCGGCGGCTGCGCAATAACCAGTTGGACCTACCCCCACGTCAGCTTCCTGGCTCCAATATTGAACCTGTGCCGTATGTTGTAGTTGGGGATGAGGCCTTTCAATTGTCAAGGAATTTAATAAGGCCATATCCGCGACGAAACCTTGACCACCGGCGTAGGATCTTTAACTTGCGACTATCACAGGCCAGGTGACTGGTGGAGTGTGCCTTTGGCATTTTTTGTACAAAATGGCGGGTCCTCCAGTCTGCCATTCAGCTGAGTGAAGCCAACGTCAATGAGGTTATCAAAGCTTGTGTTGTCCTACATAATTTCACAAGAATGCATGATTGTGCCCCATCTGATGTTGGTGAATGTGTGGTGAATAATGGGGATATGCCTAGGCCACATGTCATCCCTTTACATCGTTTACTCTCAGGACTCAAAGTCAGTGATATATTTACCCAGTATTTTGTGTCACCTCAAGGTACTACTACCTGGCAAGATCAGGCATTATCAATGCTGTAATGTTGTTATGTGTTTCTAGATAAATATGGTTTTTCCCTTACATTGTCTTTGTGTCTTGTGTGAATGTTCATTACAGATGTGTAGGTGGTCTATAAAGAATTAATGACAGAAGAGTCCAAACTTGCCATTAAAATACTTTTTATATTGGCAAACTGTCACTTTAGGCAGTGACTACCATATTTTTTGCATATGGTATTTTTTGCAAAATCAGACTTGTGCAAATATGCATTACACAACATGTATGAAAATAAGTCATAAAAAATAACAAAAATTTGTATAAATAATAATATATAAGCAAAATAACAAACTGTCAATTAGACTAGTGACGAGCATATGTGTACCATATGGTGGATTTGTAAAATCAGACTAGTGCAAATATGCATTACACAACAAGTATCAAAAAGAGTCATAAAAAATAACAAACATTTGTATAAATAATAATACATAAACAAAATAACAAACTCACTTTGGCTAGTGACGACCATATTTGTACCATATGGTTTTTGGAGGCATTCAGATTAGTGCAAATATGCTTTACACAACATGTAGTAATATTAAAGAGAAAAAAATATCAAACAATTTTATAAATAATAATATACAGTACAGGCCAAAAGTTTGGACACACCTTCTCATTTAAAGATGTTTCTGTATTTTCATGACTATGAAAATTGTAAATTCACACTGAAGGCATCAATACTATGAATTAACACATGTTGAATGACAGTATATACTTAACAAAAAAGTGTGAAACCACTAAAAATATTTCTTATATTCTAGGGTCTTCAAAGTAGCCCCCTTTTGCTTTGATGACTGCTTTGCACACTCTTGGCATTCTCTTGATGAGCTTCAAGAGGTAGTCATTCCTCCCTCAAGGCAACAGTTAACAGCTATCAGCCAATGACATCAGTGCTCATGTCACCGGTTCGAGCAGAGGACACCACTGGACCTCAGCTAGGTGAGGAGAACATTTTTTTTAAAGCCGCACTATGTGGGGTGCATTATACTACTATCGGGGTGCAGTATACTACTATGCAGGCACAGTATACTACTATGGGGGCCCAGTATACTGCTATGGGGGTGCATTATACTGCTATGGGGGTGCATTATACTACTATGGGGTGCATTATACTGCTATGGGGGTGCATTATTCTACAATGGGGTGCAATATACTGCTATGGGGCTGCAGTATACTATGGTGGTGGTGCATTATCCTTCTATGGGGTTGCATTATACTGCTATGAGGGTGCATTATACTACTATGTATGACTATCGGATTTCATTATACTATTATGAATGACAATTGGGTGCATTGTACTACTATGGATGACTATATGGGCAATATGGGGACATGGGGCAATATGGAGGGACATGGGGGCAATATGGAGAGACATGGGGCAGTATGGAAAGACATGAGGCAGAATGGGTGGACAAGTGGGGTCCAGAATTGGAGGACATGTAGTTTCCAGAATGTGTGATATTATTACTGTAGGAGCTAATTAAAAGATATTATTTTTGAGGATATTGTTTTCAGTGTTGGGGAGGAGAGGTCTTGTTACTGAGCAGGGGGATACGGTTGCGTTTTTTCTTCATCTGGCGCAGTGTTGAAGTTGGGGAAAAATTGGGGAATGTGCTCTAGATGTGTTATTTTCTGCAGAGATGAGTCCTGACTTGAAGAAGTGATGGCGGTGTGTGCTGGATGAAGATGAAGGACTTCAACTAGAGAAGTCACCGCTGACACTATACACTGGATACTATATACAGATCTCCTGTGCATAATGTCACCGGTTTTCACTGTACTACCTGTACACTGACAGTATATACAGAGTTCATGTGTATAATGTCACTGGTGATCACTGTATTACCTATACACTGACAGTATATACAGAGATCCTCTGTATAATGTCACAGGTAATCACTGTATTACCTGTACACTGACAGTATATACAGAGCTCCTGTGTCTAATGTCACAGGTGAACACTGTATTACCTGTACACTGACAGTATATACAGAGCTCCTGTGTATAATGTCATTGGTGATCACTGTATTACCTATACACTGACAGTATATACAGAGCTCCTGTGTATGTCACTGGTGATCACTGTATTACTTATACACTGACAGTGTATACAGAGCTCCTTTGTATAATGTCACTGGTGATCACTGTATTACCTGTACATTGAAACTATATACAGAGCTCCTGTTTATAATGTCACTGGTGATCACTGTATTACCTATACACTGACAGTGTATAGAGAGCTCCTGTGTATAATGTCACTGGTGGTCACTGTATTACCCATACACTAACACTATATACAGATCTCCTGTGTATAATGTCATTAGTGATCACTGTATTACCTGTACACTGTATACAGAGCTCTTGTGTATAATGTCACTGGTGATCACTGTATTACATTGACACTCCAGAAACTATACACTGTGTACTATATACAAAGCTCCTGTGTATAATGGCACTTATGGTAAAATTAGTATTGTGTTTTTTTTATTAATGATCAGTATTGTAGTATTCGGTCACTATGTGGTTGTAATATGTGGTCTGGTCATGGTGTGGCAGTATTTGTCCCTTGTATGTTGTATTACTGGTCACATTGGGGTAGTAATATGTGGTACGGCCATGGTGTGGCCATTTTTGTCCCTTGTGTGTTTTAATATTTGGTAACTATGTGGTGGTGTTATGTGGTCCAGCCATGGTGTGGCGGTATTTGTCGCTTGTATGTGGTATTATTCCGTCACTATGTGGTGGTAATTTGTGGTCCGGCCAGGCCCAAGCAAAAGAGTCTACCTTGTTGTGGCAGCGGCTTAAAAAAAAGCTTTTAGTTAAAACAAAAGCTGCTGGCTATGTATGTGATTTGGTGTTAGATGGGAACTAATAAGTAATATGTTTCACCACCCTATGTGGTTCCTGATTTGCTTCATCCTGTGAGCTCCTGATTGAACACCCTTTATAAACCTGTTCTGGCACCTCCTACCTTGTAAGATTATTGAGTTCCCAACCACTAGTTTTGTTCTCTGACAAGCTGCAGTTTAATACCATACTGCTGTCATATGTGTACTAAATTCTGGCTTCCCTACTGACTACACAATCTCCAACCAGCCTTAGCTACAGTTATTGGTCCTGTAAGCTTCCTCTCCACTGAAGCAACATCATTCCGTATCGGCAAGCTGTAACAATGGTGCACCGACTTGTTAGAACATGCCCAGCTAGGATATGTTGTGGGGCTGTCCCATGTGTGAGGTCTGGTGTTGGTCCATGACAGTGACATACTATGTGTCTCTGATCTAATCTACTCCATCCCCAACCCATCAAATGCCTGAGTCTAACTTTCTCCAGTTTTTATGATTTGTAGCCACAGACTATTTAAAGCACGTAGTATAATTATATACATATAAATATATGAGCATGACATAGAGAAGGAGAAGATGAGCAGAATGATATATAGGATTGTGGGAAAAGATTCAGTGTAACCAGGGCAGTATTTGCCACTAGGCACTTGAGGGCATGTGCTTAGGCACGAGGATGCAGGGGGGTGGCACCTGAGCAAGGTTTTTGTTTTTTAAGTCTGGGGTCGGCCGCCCACCCACCCACCTTCTTGAAGACATCATACTCACCCTCCTTGATCACCGGCAACCCTGATGGGAAGGCGACTCCCTTAAATA
>VIAB01008497.1:46278-60077 GCA_009801035.1 Oophaga pumilio
CCGATATTTTTGGATATCGGAAAGTATCGCTCAACTCTACCTACAACCATCCTGAGAACTGTGATTCTAAAATGACCAGTGTGAAGGGATCAGTAGTCGATCATGCGCCTCTCACTCCATTTTCTCTTAAACACCACTGAACATTGCGCTTGGCTATCTATGATGGTCCCATAAAAAACAAATGGAGTGGAGGTGAGGTGTGCATGATTAACCACCATTCCATTCACACAAGTCTCTTCAGAATCAGAGTTGTCAGGATCAGTGAGGGTCCCAGCGGTCGGGCCCCCCAGCAATAAGACATTACCCCTTGTCCTGTTGAGAGGAGATAACTTCCAAATCTGGAAAAACCTCTTTAACTGAGGCAAAGATTTATTTTGTTGCTCTCGCCCTATAGTTAACACAGAGTCAAGATTTGCTTCTTCACCAGTAGGAAAAAAACACTTTAAAGATAGACTGCATAGATGGATAAATGGTTCCTGCTGCTGCAGTAGTAGAAAACACATTTTTTATTTAACAATGTGTTTCAATGCCGAACTGGTGTCTTTTTCAAGTTCAGTAATTTTTTTTTTAAAAGTCACCAATTCAACATTGAAATGCGTTGTTAGATAAAAATAACTATTTTCTACTACTACAGCAGCTGGAACTGTTTATGCTGCTATGCAGTCTATCTTTAAAGTATTGTTTTCCTACTGGTGAATTCTATCTGGGCGTTATCACCCAGCCACGAGGCAGCAGTGACTGTTATTTTAAGATGGATCCCCACATCCTGCTAGGTCAGCGACCCATTTTTTTAATATAATTTTTTCTCCTTTAATAGGGTCGTCCTATTGTGGGCATTTTTTTTTTGTTCTACTTCTAGAGCTGCTTGGTTCATCATTGGCACTTTGAAGCTTGGGATGGTTCCTTCCCTCTACCTCTAGAGCTGCTTCTGGGCTCATCATTGGCACTCGGAACCTTGTGATCAGTGAGTGGAACATGCTTCCACGAAAGGTGGTGAGTTCTCCTTCAATGGAATTCTTCAAAGAGAGGTCGGACATATATCTCTCTGAGATGGTTTAGTGAATCCTGCATCGAGCAGGGGGTTGGACACGATGATCCTTGAGGTCCCTTCCAACTATTTGACATTGACATTGTTGTACCCCACTTGTGTACTAGCCAGTAGCTCAAGAGCAACATATGACTCCGTGTGAGTGCCAATTTGCATAGGTATACCTTTTTGGATCATTTACGATATTATATCCAAAAGAAGGCGAAACACAATGTAACGAAGCCTTATAGTGTATGACATCCACGATACAGAAATATTAATAAAACTTCAATGTATGTTTATATGCAGCAACATATTATACCAGTAATGTGACTTATGGTATTAGGAGTTATTTTTGGTACTGGATTTAGGATATTTGACTTAGGTTGACATTAGGCATAAATCTCTAAGTGTTATAATAGATATTTGTAGATTTAAAAGCCTATTTAAAAGGAGCATTAAAAAATGTTCCATTCACAAAGTGAAGGAAAGTCCTGTACAACATTGCCATATAAGTAGGTTTAGCTCAGCGTTTTCTCCTGTGCTTAACACTTGGAAGGTTATAAAAACTAAAGCTTTTGTTAACATAATTCATCAACCAATCCCAACATGACCATCAGGTAGCCCTCTGTGTACACTGTGAATTATTGAAGAGCAGCTCACGTCCCATGGAACAAATGGTACTGACATTTTTACATGACAGCATGTTTCCATACATTTATCAAATAACTTACTCTAAACACATAAAACCTTTTATTGTGCATCTCTCCCAGTACATTGAATACATGCCATATGTGTTACATTGTAAATATCACCATGTTTCAATCAGAAATGGTTTGGTTTTACATTGAAAGTAACAAGCCTATATGACATTAGAGTACTGTGCAAATGGTCTTCCACAAATTACTTCTCATCGACTACATTTGTACTGATCCTTTATACCTATTATGTCTAAAAAGAGCATAAAAAGATGACATCACATACAGCATGTAGTGGAAACCAGATGCAGGACATCATGGGTTTCCCAGAACTATGATACTGCATGTAGTCCACAATTTATAAATATGGGAATGCTGCCCTTACTAAAGTCTACAGGGCACAAATTAGCGTTATGGATATTCGTATAAAAACACACAAATCCTTACATGTCTGATCTTGATTTGAAGACTAAAAAGCAACAAATAGTGAACAAAAGAAGTTTTATTACTTTCCAAACTGAAACAACTGAGCCTTTATTGTAATGAAAATATATGATATGATTCTTACGGTACACATATATCAGCTATAGCTATATAACCATTCACAGGTGAAACAAATAACATTATTTTGTGACAATACAAGCTGTCATCGCATACTCAGTTCCTGAAGCTGATTCGTTGGGGCAGGATGAATAGGCACACAAAGAGGAGACCTATGTTTACCGGGGCCAAATAGTGAAGGCAAGATTGGGTCAGAGCATCACCAAAATGGTAGGGCTTGTAGGGTGTTACCAGTAGCTAGTAGATAGCGCCTATCAAAAGTAGTCCAAAGAAGCGCAACTAGTGAATTAGCAAAGGCTCCTGGGTGCTCGACTCACTAATGAGTGTGCGGAGTGAAGGATAGCCTGTCTGTTCGAGTCCCATAGAGGGGCCACTGTCTGTACACACATTGCTAAAAATAAAAGTTAATTCTGGATACCTTAAAGGTCTTGTTGAGTCTATACCTCAATTGGTTAGAGCTGTTTTGGTGGCAGATACATAATACTATTCAGATATTTTGAACTTTTAGTTTCAATTAGCTGGCTTTTACAAGAAAACCAAAGATCTACAAAATGCATTAAATATCACATATAATAAAGTGAATGTTCAGCCTGTGGATACCAGATTGAGCACTGTTCGCATTCTGTTGTAGGGATTTGTATGAATGAAACATGTATGTATTGACAACTGGCATGTGCTTCTACCTCATAACTACTGTAGTACTTATAAAGTATGACAATAAAATGACAAAAAGGATAAAATAAACCCTACAAGACATCCTGTCATCTAAAAAAATGCTATTTACCTCAGATATAGTGGTAATTTACAGATAATGGGTGTCTTACTGCAATAGTGGCTGCAGGCAGAAAATGAAATAATATTTTCCCAGCAGCTGCTTGCTTCCAGTCATCAGGGCAGTGCAGTGGACTGTAAAAGTGACTGCTTACTATACGGTGATAACTCCCTGGAACACTGATTGACAGTCCGCTCTGCACACACACACATACTGCAGAACAGGCTGTCAATCAAAGTGCTAGGGGAGTGATTACTGTGAAGTGAGCAGTAACTGTAATCGCTCTCTGCACCTCCCCGATGGCTGGAAGCAAGTGGCTGATGGAAGGGTATAACTTAATTTTCTCCCTGTGGCCATTGATCCAGTAAGTCTGCCAGACTGGATTTATAGGTAGGAAAGCTGTAGGGGAACAAAAGCGCACAAAACCATCGGGTGATAACCTTTTGGGTGCAAGGAAAGTAAAATGAAGGTGCTCACCTGAGCTGGTTGTGCGCAGGCACAACTCCTATGAACACATGATGATATCAGCTGCTGCTGCCTCATGGATGGGAATGATCTCCTCCGGGATAGTTGACAAAATTTGGATGACAACATGATACCAGGTTGCGGTGATGTAATGAATCCTTAGGATCGAGAGGAGTTGAACGGTTTTTATTTCCACTGGACTGGCTTCATACACTACTTACCTGCAGATTACTACTGTCACGGGTGTGTCGCCACGAAGATCGTCGCGATTGCACAACCTGACTTCGCGCAGCTGAGTGTTTGGTGCTTGGTGTTTTTTGGCAGTGAGGGAGTTAATTCTCTCTCTCTCTGTGCTAGACGAGGCCAGGCCTCACCCAGCTGCAGTTAATGCTGCAGTAATGAGATTCCTTCAAATACCTGCCAGTCTGCTAGGAATGTGTCGGTGAAAGCATTCATGCAGACCAGCAGAGCGGATCGTGGTATTGTGAAGTCTGAAGTGAAGAGTACCTGGTGTGGTTTTTTCCCCTCCTCGCTTTATCATTTATCTCCGTACCCGTTGGTGTTCCCTCTGTTTTTGTGGAGTGAGTTTTGTATGCAAGGTGGATTTTAGTTTACCCCTTGTACTGTCTCGTTCGTCTATTACTGTGTTTAGGCATATACCTTCCAGTCCCCTGTGTTGTGATCGGGGTCCTTCTCAGGACTAGATTACTGAAGGTCAGGGATTTGCAGGAGATAGGGTTACACTGGCGGCCTGGACCTCTGTACCATCAACAGTACCTCCAGGTAGAGGGATTAGTCAGGTCCCCAGCTTAGGGTCAGCATAGACCCCGGACCTCCTGTATGCAGTAACAGTGTGACAACTACAATATCTGAAGGTGATTTGCATTTTTGGAGGTGATCGGTTCCCTTTAAAAACTACATTCATTCTTGCTGAGATTCGTTTTATGCTATTTAAAATTCCAAAAGTTGTTCCATCCTAACTGAATACAAAGTGTCCCTTTTCATTTTTCACTGTTACTTATAAAGATGACCTTTTGCAAGCCGTTAAGAAGCCAGACACAGTTATCAAAGCTATATATAGCACTTGCATCTGTGCCTTGATGCCTAACAGGGGCTTGAAAGCCCCTCTAAAACATAAGAACGCACAAACATTATAGAAGGAATAAGGTGGGTGCACTACATATTTTTTTTAGGGGGTTAAGTTATGCCTCTGTAATCAGGCAATAAGAAGCATCCTATAAGATTAAAAATGATGTGACAATTCTTCATAAGACTGTCAAAGCCTAAACTTGCTAAATAAATTCATTCTCTCTAATGTGAAAATGCCGACTAATGGTGCAAATATATAGTACATAAGAAGTACTGTCTATATGTCTGAAAACTAGTGCAAGTAAACCAGAGGAGCTAGAGCTCTTAGCGGCCAATCAGATGTCTGCATTCTAAACTAATCTACCCTAACCTACACGAGTATAAAATGATCCATAAAGATGTCTATGATTCTACTATTTCAGTTCATTTGACCCACAATTCATCAAGGATTAGCCACCTTAATACTAAAAACTGTTAAAAGCGACCCAACGCTAATTTCTTACTAAAGTAGCTCATGCGTATTTTTGTGCTTATATAATGACCAAAGTCCCCTTGACTATTGGGCAGATCACTCATAAAAAGAACATAAAAACCCTATGATGCTGTTAGTTTGGTTAATCAGACCCCATGTTGGGCTGGGATTTGTAGTTAAAATGTTTTGTAATCGGCAATTCCATGTTTATTATATTCAAAGGGCCTGGTTTATTATTGCATCCTTACTATTTTTTTATGTTTTTCATTTACACCTAATTTTTCTTTCAATTTATGCCTTTTTAAAGTCTATTTTATGTGTTTGCCTAATTTCTTCTATGTTCACATATGGGTTTCCGAATATTTTCTCCTGATTCATTACTGTATTTGCGACTTTTCAAAAAGTAGTAAAAATAGACACAAATATACTCCTATGTATACCACCCCCTCCTCTATCCTCTCCTTCCCCAGCAAATGATTACACAATTTTTGCAAAATTTTGCGAAATGTTTAACTTTTTAAGCCAAGAAGGGTAAAGACAAAAGTGAAGAAGAGTTTTTACTTTGCGTGAAATTTATGAACTGCCAGTTTCAAGAATTTGGCACAAAATAATTGAAACCGATACCAAAAGAAGCATGACTTAAAAAGAAACTGCACATCATGAATCGGGGTCAACAGGTCTGTCCTTATAATGGGAGGAATAAGGCTAAGCAACAGCACATGTGAAAAAGACTTGGGTATACTAATAGATCACAGACTGAACATGAGTCAACAGTGTGATGCAGCAGCAAAAAGGCAAATTCAATTCTAGGATGTATCAACAGAAGCATGCAGTCTAGATCACGTGAGGTCATTATTGCCCTCTACTCCTCTTTGGTCAGACCTCATCTGGAATACTGTGTTCAGTTTTGGACACCACATTTTAAAAAAGACATCAACAAACTGGAGCAAGTTCAGAGAAGAGCGACCAGAATGGTGACCGGTCTACAAATATCTCAAGGGCTGTCACATTGTAGAAGGATTATCTTTATTCTCATTTGCACACGGAAAGACTAGAAACAATGGGATGAAACTGAATGGGAGGAGACACAGATTAGATATTAGAAAAAACTTTTTGACAGTTAGAGTGATCAATGAGTGGAACAGGCTGCCACGAGAGGTGGTGAGTTCTCCTTCAATGGAAGTCTTCAAAGTCTTCAAACAGAGGCTGGACAGACATCTGTCTGGGATGATTTAGTGAATCCTGCTTTGAGCAGGGGGTTGGACCAGATGACCCAGGAGGTCTCTTCCAACTCTACCATTCTATGATTCTATGTTGTTTATAAGTTTGATTTTGTAGAAACTGATAGCCAACAAAATGAAAAGATAAGAATTTCTTTTAATGTGTAAAGTTCACATAGTCTTTGGAGTCAGCTGAAATAGAAGCAGCATACACCATAGAAAAGGCACTTTATTCACTTTATCTGTAATATATATAGTATAAGAGTAGTACATAACTGTTCCTAGTAGTAAGTCCAGTAGACAGATAAGGCACAATATTCCTCTTTCGGTGTATTAATAAAGGAAGCGCTTGAACTTGCTCTTTGCACATATATCTAGACTTACAGTTGTATTTTACCCAGTTATGTGAATACATTTGTTTTACTTATTTAATGTTAATTTCACTTTATAATTCCAAATATTTGTTAAAATAGTAGGACATGTTACTGTATTGAATGTAACAATGAATGAACACAAATGACACACCAGAAGGGTCCACCATTGGGTTGATAAATCAAGCCCAATAGATGGTATATTACATGGTTAGTACTACTACATATAAGGCACAGGCAGGCTTTAATTTGCAGCAGTTATTACATAAATATTCTGCACCATGAATTCATTTTTCAGGTTAGAGTTTACAGTGTATGATGGTCATAGCAAAATATACATTAATAGAAGTGGCATAGAATCTCACAATACAAAGTACGTAATAAGTACAGGAAAAGACTGGTCGGGCAGTGCATGGATTGAAGAATGAAAACTTATTCATATATATATTTTTTTAAAGCATATACTACACATTATCAGGTGATGTCACAGACAACCAAAATCATTGACATTCACTATATAGCACACTTATGTTTTACAATATGTTAGCTATCTGATATAGAATTTGTATTATGAAGCAAGAATTGTGTTTGTTAGCTTTTTTTCACATAGGTATCACAGGAGCGCTGTTAATCATTCTTATTAACATGTCACTGAAAGATGGATCACATAAAACCATGGAAGAATATTTCATTTAGTTACAATATGGCCTTGAGCCAGATTTTCTTTACAAAGTTGCAACTCTAAATTAGGCACAGAAATCATAAAAAATGGAGTATACTGGAATCAAGAACACAATATAGTTATTTACATGTGTTGCCTTATTTTTCCCTATCGCTTTACTTTTTTCCAAAATGGCCTCAATGAAAAATCTACTAGTGTTACTCCTCAATACTGCAGAATATTTTTACCAAATAATACTTTTATCATCAAACTCTTTTGTAACATTATCATGATTTAACATGTAAGCATATCATATAATATGTGTATATAAAAAAAAAACTGCGCCAACAAAAAACTCATGGCCGATAACACCTTCTTTAGACAAAATTCTTCTATCTGGGTACAAACTTGTCCCAGGGGACACATTTTAGTGACTTTTTGATTTTGATGACAGTGCTCATAAAATGTTGATTTTAAAACTTACACATAAATTCTGACTATCTGCACTTTGTTGAGTGTCACTTATATTTCTTTGCGTAAAGAAATTTGAATAAAGCTGAACATCTTGCCTATGGCTTCAAACAGTGGGTCAAAGAACGTGTGGATGCAGATGGAGTAGATTCGGCTGATGCATTGAATTTCGATCATGTAACTTTTTATGCATGGCACAACAGCCCAGATATGCAGGAATGACAGGATTGCAAAGTAAATGCCCCAGATTAGCGCCAATGGAATGCCCAAGATTGCAGACAGCAAGCGGTAAAACCAATATTTCGTCACAGTGAAGGTGGTGAAGCTTGCCTTCCAGATGCCATCAAAACTGTGTGTTCCCTCAGGTTCAGCAATCACATCTTCAAAATCAATCTAAATAAAGAAAGAATAAAGGGTTAAAAACTGAATAAAATAAATACCGTAAGTATACAATATTTACTAACAGTTATTTACATTTGTTGCCTTTTTTGCTATTGCTTTACTTTTTTATCTTTTGATATTCTCTCACATTTTTGGCTCCAGATTCATAAAAATGGCACACAAAAAAATCACAAATTTTCGTGCAATGTCATAAAATGTTCTTTTAGCTGTCTTTAACCATTCGATCAAAAAGTTGCACGTTTTGTAAAACGATTGAAAAATTGCTTGATAATTCCTGATTTACATACAATCACTCCTGAAGGAGGCAGGAGTACATTTTTTGACAAATTTTGTAACTTTTCAAAACCTCGTAAATAATCAATCAGGCAAAAACATCTGGAAACCTTAAACCCCACCCACAGTTGTGGACTAAAAAACAAACAAACCAAGCGATCAGATATAAAATAGATTTTCAAAAAGACGCAAATGGAAATAAAAAAAAGCCCCAAATGGTATAAACAAAGAAAGGTACAAAACACCAAAAACCTGATGAAAAAAATGTGCATATACAATAATGAATTTGGCCCTATCTGTCTTGATGGTTACATTTTACCGAGCTTCATCAGCCTCTTTCCAATATATAGCAGAATAGGGAGCAGATGGAAGGAAGGAACGCATGGCTGCAGGATCGGACTACACACAGAATTTGTCTTTAGTCTTTATTGCAAAGTCATAAAGACCTGTCCAGGGCCAGTGTACCCAACATGATGTAAAAGAATATAAGCAACAATATCTCCATTGAGTTAAACAGCTATTGCACATCGTTATTACTTAGCTTTAAGTCCACAATTTTATAAAAAATATTTCCGGTTGATTTATAAACTGCCATATAGTAATCAGAACATTTCCATTTCCCATCAGAACTCGTAATACAAGATGTGGACATACAGAAATAAGTTTCCAATTTTTATATTCTCATGTCTCCTAACATTATCTCATCTTCTGTCCAACTTGATTCTAAAGAAAGATTACCATGACACTGGCTTAGGTGACGTAGACTTATAGATGGAAGAGTCTCAATTCTCCAATGAATGTCGAAATCTGGTGGAAGGATTTGGGGCAATGCGGCAAAAATAACAAATTTTGTTCCGATGAGAGTGTTTACATCGTGGTAATGATGGAGCAAATGTAGAAGACTAAATATATCAGCTATAAATATCTTGTAGTTATGTAATTATAATTTCTCTAGAAAATATGTTAATGTGAAAGTTTGGTCCTAGCACCAGAAACACAAAGTAAGTGACATTTTCTTTTATCTTGACAGATGAGTAAATACAATATCCGTTGATAAAGTTAACACATACAAACTGGTCAGATTGAGTTCACATTCTTTCTCTAGTGAGAACTATTTCAAAGGTTACAGAATCGCCTATCAAATTATACAGCTAGAAAAATCATTAAATTCGTATTGCCATAATAATTTGCAAAGTTAGCTTCATCTGATATTAAATAAGGAAATCTATATCGCAAATAAAATTGCAAATAAGCCGCTGTTACACATGGGAACTACTTTCTCCAGCAAATGACTTTCTATCCAATTTTTTTAGCTACATCTCTGATGGACCGCTCCAGAATTTACATATATATTTTCCTCCCATCAAATCCTTAGTTTGATAATATTTTTCATGATGAATTACAGAAATGAGCATCCCTCAGTTAGTTAACGAAGATGGTCTAAGGGCCTCACCTCAATCAGCGGAGGTAGTAAGTCATATGTAATCGGAATAAGACGACACATTTTGCCCATCAGCAATGCAAGGGATCTTAGTAAAATTATTTAAGTTTGATGGAGAAATGGAACAGTATAAAACAAGCTGCCATAATGGTTAAGGAAGCTGTCATTTCCTCGGAATGACATCAAAGGGAATCTTAGATGAATTATTTCTCAGAATTGCTACTGATGTTTTATTAGTATGAAAGTTTTACATTTTTCAATTTATTAAAGAAAAAATCCTAATAACATTCAGACATGCCGGGCCATCCGAAAATGTCATCTGCATTTTAATATCTACTTAATGGAGCGGAGTAAGTCAATTCCAAAAATAAATAAATAAAAACTTTATTTACTTTAGTAGTAATTTACAAATTATTCACTCAGCCCATCTGTGCCGAATATTTAATCACCATGTGCCAGTTGTAAAAATTAGTTAAGGTTGAAGGTAAGGCAATTTTTAGGGATTAAGCAAGGTTGACAATCAAATACAGTTACTCAAAACCTTATCTTATGAGTGATTATTTACTATGTTCATAGAATAGAATAAGAGCTAGTCTGCAGTAGCCAGCACTAGTTACTAAAGATGAACTAAGCAGTGCTATTCCACTCAATCGATGGGGGTGCTAAGTGTTGGACCCCAACTGATCTTATATTGATGACCTACTCTAAAAATAAGTCAATGTAAAAGTAGTTGTTAACCCCCTTTAATGAATGATGCCTACACTGATGGCATTTGAGATGACATCAGGGATTCTCTGTAAAGACAACATATGCTGAAAGCTCAGTTCAAATTTTCGAGTTTTAGATATACAGTACTGTGCAAAAATGTAAGCAGGCGTGGAAAGTAAGAATGCTGTCAAAAGTAGAACTGGTAATAGTTATTTTTACCAATTAACAAAATGCAACGTGAATGAACAATTCAGAAATCTAAATCCCATAAATATTTGGTTGGCCGCACTTTGCCCTCAAAGTAGCATAAATTCTTCTAGATACACTTGCACATAGATTTTCAAGGAAGTTGGCAGGGAGGTGGTGCTCAACAGTCAGGCAGATACTTTTCCTTCATGCAATACCTTCAGGGTAGCATTGGATTAGCTCCAACGACCACATGCATACAGCCAACCAAACCGAGGACTATATTCAGGGTAAAGAGCAATGAGTCCCGGAAGTGATAATATGGCCTCCACAGAGCCATGACATCAACAATAATAAGTCTGTGTGGGATTACATGAGGAGACAGAAGGCGCTAGCCTACATCCACAAAAGATTTGTGATCAGTTCTCCAAGATGTTGGGAACAACCTCCCTGTCGAGTTTCTTAAAAACTGTTTGCAAATGTAACTGGAACAACTGATATTTTGACACTGTCTTGAAAGCAAAGGGCGGTCACACCAAATATTGATTTGATTTAGATTTCTCTTTTGTTCATTTACTTTGCATTTTGCTAAATGCTAAAAATAAACCATTAACACTTCTAATTTTGAAAGCATTCATAGGATTTTTCCAACACGTGTACATATATCTCTTTGGATTAATATGGAAGTTTAAGCAGAAAGGCACAACTTAATTTTTTCAAGGCTATATTTAAAGAGGTTTTATAGACCCTAATAGGCCAACAGCAGGTAATGTGACAAGGTAAGAACCTGTTTTCAGTCATTCTATATGTCACCGGCCAGTGATTCCCCCTGGTCTTTGCTTATTTGGTTGCAGTGAGGATGTACCATCTACACATGTAGCGACTGTAGCCAATCATCGGCCTCATCAGCCTCATGCCATATAGTATTTAGGGGTGGCAATTCTTGTAGTTGTCACAGAACACCATCGCTGCAGCCAAGTAAAAAAACATTATTGGAGCGCAGCAGAGTGGTGGCACTGGCGGGATAAGTAGGCAAGTATTGGCTCTTTTGCATTTAGCCAAACTAATTTATGATTTTGGAATACCCTTTGCAGTGTTGTACAGCATTCTAGAACTTATGTTTTGCCTTAAATCCCCTCTGGAAAGAGTGATAGGAAATATGTCTGCTTTACAGAAAATTAATACTTAAACAAACTGTTTATTTTTCATTGACATTCTGCTGTCATAGTTCAATTCTATGTTCCCCAGTACACAAATGACTGAGATGAGTTAATAGCTATGTTACAACATGCATACATATGGGAAACTGACATTTACCTTCTCAGATACACATCCCAAAGCTTACTCCATTTCTAGCCAATAACTATCAGTGCACAATAGTGCTGTGGCGTGCCTGTCTGCACATGTTCACATCCATTATCACTGGGACACTGGGAACACTGATCTGTTATTACAGGGGAAATCTAGTCAAAATATTCTTCAGGTGTCATAGATTTGTGAAGTCTATGATCTCAGACCACCACTGTTTTCTAGAATGCAAGACCTTGACAAAGAACTAACACAGACTTAATACATAGTACTGTATAGAGCAGGAGGATCTTAGCAGATTGATAAATAGTTTTGGGAAAAAGATTTAATATAACCTATAAATTATTCATTCAAATCCATGCTCTTTCTATGTTTAGGAGTCCAGTGGGAGGTACTAGTCTGTGCCTAATAGCCTCCTATGTATAACTGTCCATACAGATAGCAGTTAAACACTAAGTGAGACCACACACATATAAATGTATAAATTACAGGCAATATTAAATCCTTTCCCACAAAACTATACATCAATGTACCCAGCTCCTCCTATCCTATAACATGCTGTGAGAGGTTCCTTTAAGGAATGAGATAACAATACATAGAGCCCAGGAATTTTTTTGTTATACAGTCCTGATACCTTACACAACTGTATAAACTAAACATTTCTGTCTCTGTGACTATACTACATGACGACCCATACCCAGGAATTGTCTGAATTGGTGCAGCACGGGATAAGGAATCAGAAGAAGATTTACACATAGTCATAACGGGAGCTGATTGTTTGTCTTTTTTAAACAATTGTTGGCTGATGATGAAAGAAACTGTAAAGCTATGGCCCCTGTAACCAATGACTTCCTCCGATTTTTGCTTAGATGTGAACAAATGAGAGCTTTGTTGTTTCCTCCATATCTCATTTTCATTTTATTGTAAGCAAACATTAAAAAGAATTGGCAATGACCATCCTTCCTTCACATAAATCACTCAGCTGGAAGCATAGTTTATTAGAAAATGCCAAGTAACTTCTCAGAAATGTTTTTCCTCACATAAGCCATTAACCGCAATAATTGGCCATATACATATATACATACACACACACACACACACACACACACACACGGTCAATTATTGCTGTTAATGGCTTAGGCATAATTTTTGCTTTCTTGGTCTTTTTTCAGAGAACAAAAATGATAACACCAAAACTTTTTCTCCATTCATGGTTAGTGGTTGGGTGAAGCCATTTATTGTCAAACTACTGTGTTTTCTCTTTTTAAGTCATAATGACAACCCAAAACATCCAAATGACCCTGATCAAATATTTACATACCCCATTTCTTAATATCGTGTATTGCCCCCTCTAACATCAAAGACAGCTTGAAGTCTTTTGTGGTAGTGGATGAGGTTCTTTAGTTTCTCAGATGGTAAAGCTGCCCACTCCCATTCCTGTTTTATACAGTTCAACTACCTTTTCCCATAGATCCGTTGACAATTCTTTTGCTTTCCCCATAACTCACAATCCAGAAACGTCAGTGGCTGGATGAAAGACGCAAGAGTCTGTCTGGATCCCAGAAATTCACTCAGCTTTTATGCACACACACTAAATTCAAGCAAACAGGGCACAGGTGAGGATGTTACATTTAGTAGCCATTCAACCCCATTTGTGTCAACTTCTGTGCATGT
>VIAB01008498.1:14454-28375 GCA_009801035.1 Oophaga pumilio
TTCCAGCAAGACAATGACCCAAAACATCCAGCCAAGGCAACAAAAGAGTGGCTCAAAAAGAAGCCCATTAAGGTTATAGAGTGGCCTAGCCAGTCTCCAGACCTTAATCCCATAGAAAACTTATGGAGGGAGTTGAAGCTCCGAGTTGCCAAGCGACAGCCTCAAAATCTTAAGGATTTATAGATGATCTGCAAAGAGGAGTGGACCAAAATTTCTCCTGATATGTGCGCAAACCTCATCATCAACTACAAAAACGTCTGACTGCTGTGCTTGCCAACAAGGGTTTTGCCATCAAGTATTAAGTCTTGTTTGAAAGAGGGTTCAAATACTTATTTCTCACTGCAAAATGCAAATACATTTATATAATTTATACAATGTGATTTTCTGGATTTTATTTTTGATATTCTATCTCTCAATTTTAAAAAGTATAGACCGTTCATGTCTTTGTCAGTGGGCAAACTTACAAAATCAGCAAGGGATCAAATAATTCTTTCCTTTACTGTGTATATATGTATATATACAGAGAGATAGATAATGCAGTATAGACTTGTGTGGCATGTGTAATACAAATACTTAACATACTGTATAAAAAACATCTTTGTTCCTATTGACATTATTCGGTGAAATATTCCCTTTTGCTTCCTGCCGTTCTTACCTGTTGTTATGCAGTCAAAATCTTTAGCAGACAGACTGTTGATTTTGCGCCCTTTATATTCAGAAGGACTTTCACAATAAATCTGCTCCACCGTTGCATTGGTTTTATCGAGCCACTCTACTAGCCATTTCAATTTGCAGTCACAATGGAAGGAGTTGCCCCTTAGGTCTCTAAAATATAAAAAAAGAAACAGCATAAAGATTCCAGGTAACAGAAAACAGAAGGCCCACTTACTAAAATCTCATGTTTCCCGATGACGACAAAACACTGACAAGAAGAAATAACCAGGACAGTTTACATGATCATCCAAATCCCGTTCCCTACTGTATATTATGTATATGGAGCCACCATCTACTTTTCTCTTGCTGTGAGATATAACATTTACCCAAATGATTCTGGAGGAAAGACCTACACTACTGCTCCTACAATGTACGTGCTCGAGGAAAGGACCACAGCCCTGACTTCATGTAGTTAAAAACCCTCAGCATCAAAATGATTATTATGGAGAATGAAGATCTTGATGCAATAGGTGAATATTTTATTTTGGTCCTTGCTGGATCAAAATAAAAGATTCACTTATTGCATCCAGATCGTCATCGTCTAGCATGATTTCAGTGCTGAGGTTTTTTGCTTACATTCACCCAAATGATCTAGGACCCTCCAAGCCCAGTAGGCCTAGGCACATATAACAACCACCCTACCCCATTACCCTAATTAAAAGCTTATTCCAGACCACTGTAAAAAAGACCCAAAATGTGAATTGTGTCCTAATTGTCTGAATGTACTCTCTGGGTTAGTAAGTGTGTGTCTCCCATAGAAGCACTAAGTCAGATTTTTACATATAGGAGCAGTTTCGTCATTGGTCCATGTGCAAGAACAGAATATGGGTCCCTTGTGGCAAATTGATAATTTAAAAGGATTTTTTCAAAACAGGGAATCTTATAAACCAAAGAAATAAGCGTTACTTAGATTTAGTGGCTTAGATGATCCCTGCCAGTTCCAGAACTGATGGTGCACGATCCATCATTCACTTGACCATTGCTTCAGTGGTGGTGTCTGCAAATACGACACTTGACTACTGAGACTAGGGATTGGGACTGGAGCGGCGGTGCTTTTAAGGAGTAAGTAATGCTTATTATTTTATTTTACAATATTTCTTACCTTTTCCCCAGGGATCACTTTAATTTACAGCACTGGTGCTAACCATAGACCATCTAATCTATTATCTTTTCATGGCCATCCACCCGTAAAATTGACACACAGATGGGAATATGCAAGGCTTTATTAGATTTCCTTGGTGGCCGTGTGTGCCGTGTAGCATTTCTTTCTCATTCGATGGTTCTCTCTTAGTTTTTTGCTCACGGTGTCATTGAGTCTGCACAGAGGTATTCCCTCCACCACTGGGGACTTGCACGGAGCATTCATTTCCATTCAATGTTAATATTTATCCCATAACAGATTTCCTCCTGTGAATTACTCTGCCAGGAAATCTTGAGACATGTAATTAATAAGGAGTTTCCATTAAACAATTCTGAAGGAAAACTCTTCATAGATAATAAAACAAGTGTAACTTGATATTCCAAGTCATCTAGGGACTTATGGTCTGAAGAATATTGGATTTTCCAGTATTATACTAAAGAGAATATGGGACCTAAAGCAAAATGTATGTATCTACTTGTACAGTAGTTCTGAAGTTCAGAGGGAAGATTTGGTACCAGATCTGTATTATCCAAAAGAACAAGTACAAACTTATGCATTTTGATCTAACATAGGCATCAAGATCTGGTGTATGTTAAGAAAAATGGAAAGGAACACATATATATACACACAATGAAAACTTTAAGGGAACTTGTCATAACCATTCACCCTCTAAACAGCCACCATTGACTTAAAGGGAACCGTCAGATGATTCATGCCGCCCACAATTGCAGCCAGGTATATTATTCTCTGAAACACTTCGGCATTTCAAAGAAAATATACTTTGAAGATCTTCCCAAATCTCTTCACAGCGCTCCAAGAGGTGATTGATGGATCTTTTCCTATGTACACGCAAGGAAAATTCACCTGCAATGGCGCTGAGAAGATCTGACCGGATTTGGAGCCGGAAGAGTCTGGTCTCTGACTATGGTTACCTGTCGGAGCTTTAAAGTAACTGCGGGAGCCGACTGTCAATCAACTTGACGTCTGCAGTGACGCCCCATCAATAGAGTAGACCCGAAAAGACAGCTGCTCTGGCGATGAGAGGAGAAGTGAAGCATTGGAATCGCCGACTTAGCCGGCAGAGATCATCCCCGTTCCGAACAGGCAGGTTGTTAGCAACTATCTGCCTGTTAGTTCTTGGCCCCATGCACAAAATTTTTAAAATCCTAGAAAACCCCTTTAAAGGCTTCATTTAAAGTACAGGAAATAGCATAATTAAATATTTTGTGTACGTGCATTATCTTAAAATAAATTTTATGTATGGTTAATTGTGGCTGCAGAGTCACGGAGTTTGTTCCTCTCTCCTGAATAGTCATGCTGGCCAGCTACATTCTGGCAGCTCCGTCAGCATCCAGTGCATGGGCAGTAAAGGAAGGTATTACTAGCCTACTGGCCTTGGCTTCTGTACATGCGCTTCATACAGTTGGCTTGGGTTGACTATTGGCCAAAGGGAATCAATGCAGCCAGAAACGGGGTGGTCAACATGACTGTATGAACCCATACAGCATGACTTTCCAGGGGTAAGACAGTGCAGGAACAAAATGCTCACTGCACTATAAACCAATGACAACCATTCAATGGGGTAAAAGGTTCCTTTTAATAATATAGCCAGAGTAAAGAACCAGTTCTTTGCAATCCAATATTTGCTGCTTTGATCTCTCAGCTCCAACCAGTAGACCTGGAGCTACATAAACTGTAAAATTCTGATAATGACGCTCCTATTCATTCCTACGGAAGTTAAGAAAGCGTGAGCGCCACAGCTCATCGGCTCTCGGATGTTTCTGCAGCTTCATCTTAAGTGGTCTGGTCTGGACAAAGATATTTCTGTCTTAGCCATGAAGGGCTGACAAGGTAATAACTCTTCCTACACCAAACCGAACCACACTAGATGTTAATGGATGTATATGGATTATTCTGAAATATGACTGATGTGTGAAAATAGAGGGGCGATACTAACCTAGAATTCCCTACTCTAAAAAAGCTTTTCTGAATCAGACAAAGCATTTAATATCATATTTATGTTTGACTAATGCCATTTGACCACCTACAGCCTGAAGTCTACTTTGTAATGATCACAAGGACATGGATAGGCTGTGGTATCATTCCAAAGTTTACAGAGAATATCCCACAACCCAATTATCCATAATTCCATAAATTATTATCACAGGATTAATGCGCTTTGAGCTAGCATATACATTTCATAGTCATAGTTAAGTAACCAATCATACATTTGCATAGACAAGTTCTGGTGTGCGTGGCTAGCTTCACAAAAGTCTACAGCCCAATTTGGTTGTGCATCATTTTCACATTTCCATTTTGTATAGTGGAAGATGTTGAACGGCCAACTGAGACAGACATAGGGAGAATGGCCAATTTATAATGGTTCCTTTAGTATCTGCCACTTTTTAAATCCATCCTCCTAGAAACTTCCTGACGCTGTCACTGACCCGTAGACGTACATCCACACTGCATAGTTTTCTAGGAACAACAGGAATCTATCCTTTAGTCATTGTTATGTTGTTAAGACCAGTTCCTAGAATGAAGGAGCCAAAGTGCTCGCTAATGCTCGGTAATTGATTCCATTGGTGCCTGACTGCTTATGTGCCATACTAATCAATTAATTGTATCATATTCTGAGATCTGGAAAACTCCAGACAGACACTAACAGAGGTACAGGAAATTGCTGTCCTGTCATTATGAGAATCAGTGGGGTCCTTCCTCTTCTCAAGCGTCTTAATACAAAAAAATGTCTATTAATAAATCCTAATATATTTTGGTCCTCCATAAAGTTGCATATCTATTGCTTACATATGGCAAGAGACCCGAAAAAACTATAGATATCGTAAAGTTTTTTAGCTGTGTGTATGAGAAAGTAGAAAATTGCATCCTGTTAGAACCCATTATTGTTGACTATTGGTAATTATCTCATATGTTCTATGCTACTTACAAAGTGGCCTTCTGTTAGTAGAAGAAAAGAGGGATACTGTTCCAGCCCCTGGGTAAAACATTCAACTTTATTTATCCATAGTTTGAAAAGTCACTCAGCTGTGTAGAACTAGAAGAGCAAAAGGCGACGCGTTTCGAACTCAGCGCTCTCAAGTGTTAAATATACAAATGGATATAAACAATGATGGTTTCTTAAGTGTTTGATTATTCTTTTTTGTTCCCAGTATCATTTTTTACCTAACTATTTATATGTTCTGCCCTATACTCGCTGGGATTTGTCCAGCATGATATTTAGGGCTAATATGAAATTTTTCCCATAAAGCTTTGAGAAAGTACGAAGGATAACATTCGAAACGCGTTGCTTTATTGCTCTTGTGTTTCTGCACAAATAACTTTTTAAAGTATGGATTAATAAATTTGAAGCTGGAAAAGTACCCCTTTTTTAATCCTAGAAATTTGCATGTCTGGTCAGAACAAGGCTGCTTTCTTTGAAAAACGCCTGTCCATAGATTGTTTAGGTATTGCACCTTAGCTGTATTCATTGAAACCCCGTACTGACCTGACATATATACTACATATCAGGTGCAGGTATATGGAGCATGCTCAGGAGCTGCATCCGCCCCATGCTAAAGAGGTGCCTGCTGTGTTATACAGTCAACATCTGGTTAGACAACAGCAGCTGGAGCAAACTCTGATCGCTGCTGCTTTACCACTTAAATGCTGTGGCCAGTTTCCCACAATGGCATTTAAGTGGTGTGATTGTGTGACTCGTGCACACTGGTGCCCCCGAGATGCAGATGAGTTGTCATTGCCATTGAAGGCCCACATTGCCGACATCTTTGCACTCCCAAAAATCTGAGCAATGGACTGGGCTTCAGAGTAGATCATCATTTCTACTACATACTGCAGTACTGCAGGTTCAAGTCCCCTAAGAGGAGTGAAAATGTTATTAAAAAAAATACAAAAATCTATTAAAAATTAACATGTTTGGTATCTCTGTGTCTGTAAAAGTCCAGTCTATGAAAATATAGACCCATGAGTAAAGAGAGAAAAAAATTGAAACCCAAGAATTGTTGTTTTGGTCTCCTCCCCCCAAAAATGCATTAATATGCAAATCAAAACATATGTAAAATGGTATCAATAAAAACGTCAGCATGCCACACGAAAAAACAAACATTCAAACAGTTCCATTGACAAAAAAAAGGAAAACAAATTACGGAAAATGGTGACACAAACAATTTTTGGGGAAAACTTTAGAAACCATTAAAACACCAAAATCTAAAAAAAAAAAAGATTCCAGAAGTTTGATAACTTTGTATCTACTTGAAGAATCGCGCAAAATACTTTTAACCGTAGAGTGAATGCCGTAAAAACAAAACCCAAAAAAGCAATGCTGCAGTTACATTTTTTTTTCACCTTTTCATCCCACTTATAATGTTTCCCATTTTCAGTACATTATATGGTGAAGTGAACAGTGTCATTTAAAACTTGCCCTGCATGAAAAAATCCTTTATATGGCCATGGTGATGAAAAAAAAAACAAGTTATGAATTTTGGAAAAAAGGAGGACAAATATGAAAGAGCAACAATCAAAAAAAAACTTTAAAAAATCATTGGGTCATGGAGGGGTTGTTGAAGCTGAGCTGTCATACCAGATACAACCTGCATGCAGGTGTGGCGCTGTTTTAGGTAGAAAACTTTTATAGCTTTTTAATCCTGGAAAATCCATCTAAATAGAACCAAAGAATATTAAAATTGTGTGTTTCCGTGCTCCTGTCGCCGTACATACATGTTTTGTTGTAATCATATTGTATACACTTTTTGTGCATTGCGATCATTTCTCTCTTACACGTTTGTTAGCGAGTCCAGCCCTTTGAAGACATCTTTTGGAAGAGACTGCAGGTTATTATTGGCCAGGCTCCTGTAATACAAACAGATTCACAACTTTATGTCAAGTTCACACTTAGAAATAGGTTTACCGTATTACTGATTTGGAAAAATCAAAATGACTATAAGCGTAAAATAAAAAAAACCATGTTAAATATGTGTCAGAGTAACAAGATGATTTGCCGTTTTTTGTCTGGCAGGCAGGGTTTACAATGATGGCATTAGTGCCTGTGCACACAACGCTTGTTTTCAGACAGACGCATAAGTAGCACCTTTTGTAACTTCTTTAACTTAGTGGTGAAACTGCTAAAGGAAGTGACCGGTCCATTCTTCTGGCAGCTACCGCTTGGAAGCCACGACATTCCAGAAAGACGCTTCAGGAACGACACCGCCGGCGTATTCCTGATGCGTCTTCTGCTTTAAAATGATGCAGGAATTCCAGCGTCTAAAAGATGTACCCTTATTATATCTGTAAGAAAAATCCACTGATACATACTATATATAAATCGAACTGGTCATATATCTGCCTCAAGGACCAGAATCGGTATATATGGACACTCCAAACTAATTTTGATCCTACAAGAGCTCACGGAGTCATTGTCCAATCCATCAAGATTAAAAATTAACAAATTTTATTGAAGAGTAAATTACAAAAATGCAACAAACAGCTAAATAGATAAGGTACATAGACAGCTCATGTGTGAGGGACAAACAACCATTGGTTAGATCACAGGGAGGGAGCAAGAGAAAAAGCTGAGTAAACTACACCACAATTAGTCAAGAAGTATAAGTCTGCTCAAAAGTGCATAGTGCTTTGTAAGGAGCAGTATTGGAATGCATCTGAAGGTACCCTTAGTTGAAGATGCTGCACCGGACACACGTTTGCAGGCAACTTAAGTGACAACTTGGTTTCTAAGATACCTGAAATTGGCATTTATGTCCATATATATACAGTATATATATATATACTCTTTTTGCAATCCATCTTACTATTTATCATCTTCAGCTAAGGGTACCTTCAGATCAGGGCTGGACTGGCCATCTGGCAATTCTGGCAAATGCCAGAAGGGCCTGTCTGGTTGTGGGCTGCCTTGTCTGCTACGTTGTTAACAGAATCCGTGTTCTCAAGACACCCATACTGTTAAGAGTTGTGACGGAGCACAAAGTGGCTGACTCCTTCACTTACTACTGCAGGCCACGGGTATTCCAGTATTAGAAATATTGGTCTTGTAGTAAATCTTGCTTTCCTCCATCCAGGGTAATAGTAGTAATATATCCCCATCCGGTGCTTTGGGATGGGGACTGCATGGGCCTGTGTGATTTCAAATGGCAGGGCTGAAATTCAGCCCCAGTCCATACCTGCTTCAGATACATTCCAATACTGCACCTTACAGAGCACTATGCACTTTTTAGCAGACTTATACTGAGGACATTGCCAGCCAGACCTATTATTAATACACCCTAAGTTAATAACGATGAAGTAACATAAGGTCTCTGACCGCAGATAGATATCCTTTAGAGAATGGCCAGTTCCTAGACTGATACCGGGCACAGCTTTGAAAACGGGATCATTAATAGACTTATTGTATTTATTCCAAGGGAATCCAAATATTCTTTTATCCAGCAGGGGGAGCTACTGTAGCACATATAGAATACTGTATATCCACCAGTATCTTATCATTCTTTCTGACCATAATGTGTAGGTTAGATTTGGCCTATGGGCCTCATTTATTTTTAGTTTTTGTGTTAACCTCTTCTTGTTGAGACCAATGAACATTTTTGCATTTTAATTTTTTTTACTCTCCTTCCTTCCAGGCCCATAATAGTTTTATTTCTCCATCTGTATAGCAGTATGAAGGCTTGGTTTTTTTGTTTTTGTTTTTTTGCAGGACGAGTTGTAGTTTTAATTGACTCAATTCATTTTATCATACAATGTGCTGGAAAAACAGGAAAACAAATTCCCCAAGTGCAGTATGATGGTGAGTAAAAACACAATTCCATTATTGTTTTTGGCTTTTGGTTTTACTATGTTAATTGAATGGTGAAACTGGATTCTCCAGGTCAGTATAATTATGGTTATTCCCAACTTTTTATTATTATTATTATTATTATTATTATTATTTAAGTGTATGTGGGGGGGGAATAATAATTTTGTAAAAATAAAATAATAATGTTTCATTTTTCCATTGATGGGCTGAGAGCTTTTTATCTTGCATGGTGAGCTTAAGATTTTATTAATATTCTATTAATATTAATATTCTATTTTTTCTCTTTTCGACTTTCTTTATTTTGACTTTTATGAATGGGGTGATACCAAGTATGTTAATGTTTTTATTTCTCTTTTGACTGTGGAAAAGGGAGGCGATTTGAATTTTTATACTTTTTTATTTCATATATTTTTAAAAACTGTTTTTCTTTTTTACTTTATTTTTTAGTCTCCTTAGGGGACCTGAACTTGACATCATCTAATATAGATAAAATCATGGTCTCTTAGAAAGCTCAGCGTTTTGTTTGACTCAACAGGAGAACAAACATGGCAAGGACAGCGGCAATCAGCAGGTCCCCCAGCTGCCAAAGCACCGCACGATCATTTGCAAGGGAGTGCCTATGAGTGCAATGAGTGACGCACCCCCCAGATCATTCGCCTTAGATGCTGTTGTGAGAGAATGACAGCAGTGTTTAAGGGGTTAACACGAGTGATCAGATTTTTACTCCGACCCCTGCTTTTAGAGGTTGTGTAACACAGCTCCTAAGGCCACGCTATGAAACGGGACCAGTACATCCAATGTTTCATTTTCTTCTATTGATCTTTAATGTATTCACCTACGTTGCACAGTGAAAGGATTTTTCAGTGTCCCTGTTCGAGTCCGTTTGAGCATCAGACAGTTTTCACTGGGGCGTGTACTTCTTTTCCCTGTATGATGCTGACCAATCATAAGAAGGCAGCAACAGTCAAAGCAAAAAAAGAACAAGCCCCACAGTAGTTCAGAGCAGGTTTCTAAGTGTGTGAGATGTAATCACATTTTTGTCTGTTGTGCGCAAGCAACTTGTAATCGCTCTGCAGAATAGATGATAGAAAAGTTTGTAATGTGACACAGCTTAACTCAGCTGCGCTTCCCCTCCCCTCACACTGACTCAGATATGAGGTTAGAACAGGAGATTAGATCATTACATCTAACACACTGAGAAACTTGCTCTAAGTTATGGTGGGGGTGAGTTCTACTTTCCTCTGAGCGTTGCCTGAGTATGATTGGTTAGCATTATACAGGGAGAAGTACACACCCCCAGTGAAAACTGTCTGATAGCACCCACTTGGACTTTAAAAAGTTAATTGATTTCATGACAAATACTTTTATTGCTAATACCTCAGCAACTGTAGGCAAAATAAAAACAATTTTTTTGATTATGATTAGTCAGCCTTAAAAATAAGTGGATTTATTCTCTGAACTCCAGTCCAGCATCCATTTCAGTGGTACCCGGCGACTATACTTACATTTCAGCATCCCTGGTGTAGCTTTTGATTAGCTAGGGCTGGCAAGATATTATCTGTGAGTCATGTTTCATAGATGAGCCATTACACCAGCCCTGACAATCAAACACTGCACCAAGGATGCCGGGAGGTAAGAGACTTACAGGCCTGCCATCTATCCACCAGGTAACACTGATCTGGACGCTGGATCGGAGTCCCACGAATTGAAATTCTCATTTCTAGTCAGCATCGTGCATCATACTGGGAGAAAAAGTACACGCCTCCAGTAAAAAACTATCTGATAACACCTATTTTAGCTATAAAAATTATGATTGACAGCCAATTCGACGCTGCCTAACTTCCCCATCAACAGAGCAGCCGTGAAGAAGAAGAGCTACTCTGATGACGTGGAGCAACCTCTGTTAGAAACTACCTGCCTGTTAGCTTTTAGGCCAGTAGTAAAAGAAAAAAGTCCTGGACAACCCCTTTAAAAGTCATATTTAGGCCCACGTCTTTCTACTTGATATTTTTCATGTAATTCACGAAAAAAATCACAGAAAAGTTACCTGAACATGCGATTGTAGCACAATTAAATATATGGATATCAGACTATAAAAAAAAGTTTACCGCCTGCCTCATTAGGGCACTGCATTTTCCCACTTTTAGTATCTCGTTTCCACTACCTCTAATAAGGGAAACATTGTTACTCTAGCACCCGACCTATTAATTTGCTGGATTTTCTTCCCACTTTTCTTAGTGGGCAAATGTAACAAAATTAAAGTACTGTGTTGTGTAAGCGTATCATTCTCCCACAGACATAGTTTTCCGCCTTCCATGAAAGCGTGCTGCCTTTGTTGAAATAGCCTTAGATCTACAGTGATGTTAATGTCATCGTTAATAATTATACATGGAGCTGAACAATGTGTTACACAGTTCAGCCAAGATTTGTACTCCATGTGGTTTTGTTTTGAAAATTTATAAACTTTTTCGAAACAAGAAAAAGCGAGAAAATTCCAATAATGTTAATTACAAACATCTTGTGTAGTTGCAGCCTGTAAGGGCATGTTCCCAGGGGCCCTTCTTATTGCAGACCTCTTATATTGGGATATCCGTAGCATAAATTGACGATGTTGATTTGAAATTCACTATTTATGAGCTGTTTTTTTTTCCACAGCATTTGGATAAGATTTCGAGAATTGTCTGTACCGTAATTTAAATAAGTTAGAGATTATACCTAAACAAAATGCTATCTTTTTCCTTAAAAGATGGCGACTATACTAAATACCTTCATAAGAGTTTGCAGATAAGCCCTAAGTCATGTAGTGTCCTCTGCGGCTCTACAATATGTGTAAAACTACGAATTCAGGCATGTTTTTAATTAAACACAACACTTCTAATTTTGGATCGGAGATAGTTTTATCACAAACTACATAAACCAAGTAATATCGCTCACAGGGCTAGAGAAAAATGTTTCACTAAACGCTTTATCGTTTGGGGTTTTTACATATTTTTCTGTAGATACCGTTTTTTTGTTTTGTCTAGCGTTTTGTCCTCCTTCAAGGGTAGGATTACATTTTGCTTTGTTTCTGACAGTTCTGGAAATGGAAAGAGTTTGTCAGATCAATCCCTTTTTTTAACTAAAGCATCTGGACTCCTAATTAGAAAAATGAAATTAAAAATACCGAAAATGATAAAAACTTGACATATGAATTCAATACTTACAAGTGAATCAAAGACTTTAGTCCACGAAAAGCATTTCTTGAAATTGATTTAATTTTGTTGTTTTCTATGAACCTGAAAAGAAAAATAAGAAGATTGGTTATGTGGCAAAACTTAATCAGGGGAAGGGAATGGCATCTTTTGCCTGAAGCCTAAATGGTATAGTAATGTTCCCTGCACAATAAGACATTTACAGTAATGGCTTTATGAATTGATGGTTCATTAATTGCAGTACTAAAGGATAATAGGAAAAGCATAACACTTGCCCTCCAGGTCCAATCAATATCCACCCCTTCCCCACCCGATTATACTCTCTCATCAAGCACACTCATCCTTGTATGAATTGAGAACAAATAGATGTAAAACTGTTTGATATCATCAGCCAATTTGCATGTTATATATATTATAGGTGTTAAGTATTACAAGGGTTTAAGGCTTAAAATTTAAAATCAGTCACAGTGGCACCGTAGTGGGGTATACGAGCATGCCACGAACATGGTACCATGCATCATAATAGAAATTCACCAATATCAACACAACGACTTAAACGAACACTGGAGTCATCTATATGAGACATAAAATAGACAGGATTTAGAATTAGCAGGAGCACAGCCACTTTGGCTCATTGTACACAAAAGTTTTGATTTTTAATTACAAGTTATAGACTCTGCTCCACATGAAAAATTAAAGAGCAGTATTGAATAAAACATGAAAAGTGGATGTAGTCCTGCTGTTCTTTCAGCAAATAGTGCTGTTTATATGAGTTCTAATGATGGCAATGGGTTGGTGCTTATACTTACAAGTACTCTAGGTGAGGAAGACCAGTAAATGCATCATCACTGATTGCATCAAATGTGTTTGAGGTGAACAGTCTGCGTAAGTATAACACATATACAATTAGGACAAGGAAGAGAAAGTGGTTTGTTTAATAATGAAATCATAATTAATTTGCCTAAAAGTAGGAATATACTGTCACACAAATGAGTTAAAGGGAAGGTCATGTTAATGGCAGGTATTAGCGTATGTGTTACAACTCTCAGGAACAGGGGCAGTTGGTTATTTGGCAAACACCATTTAATTGCTGTGAATGCCACCTTTGGTACTGGAACAGTCTTTTGCTGTTAATAGTCCTTATTTTCATGTCATATGGCCAATTAGGTGCTGTGCAGAAATATGTCTTATCGTGATATGCTATAAAATGATAACATTTTTTAAAAAATCTGCATTTTTATCCCTTGTTTCTGCAATGTGTATGTATGAGTCTGAGAGCCACATGAACATGAAACATTATGAAATATGTTGTCTTTATAAATAAGGGGCGATAAATAAATAGCTGTAATTTTTTTATGACTTTGTTTTCCTTTTATTTGTTTTGACTCTAGGTGGCGCTATAGCTGTCGGTGTACTAAGGACTCTTGAAATAATGCCATAAATCACAGGTTGTGTGATTTGAACAGGCAGAAGTAAAAAAGTGACATAATGTATATTGCGAAATCAAAGGAAACTTTATTTTGAATTAAAGAAGTTGTCCACTATCTTAACTCGATTACTGGTTTTGCAATAAATGCTTAAGGATAATGCCCCTAAAGATCCCCATATACCTTTTCTGCCAAGTTTCATGTTGTTTTATGCCTTTCTGCTTCTCTTCCTGTGCCCTGCATAAGCTCTGCTGTCATAGTCATCACTACCTCTTCTGATTCCTCTGCTGTGTTCAGACTACATTTCCTATCCTTCCTTGTGCTGGGCTGCAAGCCAGCAGTGAGCACACCCCCTGTAATTCTGCCTAGATCACCCCTCTTCTACGCCAGCGTCACACAGCATCAGCACAATCTCCTTTACAGGACACTGTTGAAGTAATGCACAAAGCACCAGGACACCAGATTATTCCCTACTCCCCATCACTAACGGATGGATTAGGTAGACAGATATGCAAGGACTGGATAGAATGAATTATTTGGATGGAGAAATATAAATGTAGTCATATAATAGAGGGAATACAGCAGGGTGTACAGTGCCTACAAGTAGTATTCAACCCCCTGCAGATTT
>VIAB01008502.1:6815-16822 GCA_009801035.1 Oophaga pumilio
TACTTTAATATATTATACTTTAATATATTTTTTGTGTATTTGATATTACTTGAATTTCTTTATGCCCACCTACCTGCCTATCAACTGTGCCCAGCTGCCTGTCTATCAGACATGCCCGACTGACTGTCTATCAGACATTCCCACCTGTCTGCCTGTCTATCAGCATTGCCCGCCTGCCTGCATATCAGCCATGCCTGCCTATCAGTTCTGTCTGCCTGTCTATCAGCCGTGTTCTCCTATCTGTCTATCATCCATGACAATCCGCCTAGTAGCCATGCCCACCTGCCTGCCTATCAGCCATGCTCACCTGCCTATCTATCAGATGTTCCCTCCTGCCCACCTGCCTATCAGCCATGCTCATCTGCCTATCTATCAGCCGTTCCTGCCTTCCTGCATGTCTATCAGCCGTGCCCACCTGCCTGCCTATTAGCTGTGCCTGCCTGGGCATATATCAGCCATGCCTGCTTGCCTGTATACCAGTCATGCCTGCCAGTACCTGCCTGCCTGTGTGTCTTTCGTGCAAGTCACTACATTAGTTGCACCAGCCATTACTTGCCAAGACTACCATTCCTGTAAGCTCCTGCCTTCTGTCCCTTGGGGGTCAGCTGCCATCCACCCAAGGTCAGTCCTGGTGTAGCACCTGGATTCTCCTCACTCGTTAATCCTTGGATCACAGTATCATCAGTAGATGTGCATTCAAGGTCGGACTTGATGAGACACCTAGTAATGCCCCTTCAAGCTCTTTGGCACTTATAGTTCATAAGGGCAAACAGTATAGGGTTTATAGGTCATAAAGGATGATGATATACTTTCATATTACATAACAGCAAACAGTTATGGAGGTTTTAGTTCATTATGGGGGATAGTTTGCAACTTATATATTTTTTAATTAGGAATAGTGTGAAGGATATAGTTTATAAGGGCAGATGGTGTGGAGTTTATAATTCATAAGTGAAGACAGATTGATGGATATACAGTTGTGTGAAAAAGCGTTTGCTCCCTTCTAGATTTTCTTTTCTTTTGCATGTTTGTCACACTTAAATGTTTCAGATCACAAAATTTAAATATTAGATTTCTTTTTCCCTCGTAATAAAGACGTTCATTTAAAAACTGCATTTTGTGTTTACTTGTGTTATCTTTGTAGAATATTTAAATTTGTTTGGTGATCAGAAATATTTCCGTCTGACAAACATGCAAAAGAATAGGAAATCAGGAAGGGGACAAACACTTTTTCACACAACTGTTGTCAATGACGATGGCCAGTTTGAAGGTTAAAATTCATAAGGGAGGGCAGTGTGAAGGTTATAGCTAATAAGGGCAGACAGTGTAGGGGGTATAGTCCAAAATGACAGATGGTATGGAGCTTATATTTTATAAGAGTGGACAGTGTGGAGGTTGTAGTTCATAAGGGGTAATGGTGTGTTATAGTTTATTATGGCATGGAGACAATATTGTATAAGAGCTGACAGTGTGGAGGCTATGTAACATAAAAGGGAAAGTATGGGAGATATATTTTTGTGCAGGGAGCACAGTAAGTACATTTTAGATAGTTAGCTAGGCGGTTGTTTCTAAATAGGGTACCAACCTCCGCTGTTTAGGCAGGTGTCCAGTATATAGGAGACAGTTTAAGGTTAGCATAAGGGTCTTTCTTAATTTATCTTTTTTTGTCTTGATACATCAGTGCATTGCACTTAGGTTAACTATTTCCAGCTATTTTCTTGATTGGATTGCATTTACAGGACATTTATTGCTTTCTGCTATATTCTGATGTTCTTCCTGTGATGTGGTGATAATCTCTATTGATTATGTAACATTATTATATGTGCCAATTCTGGCGCTTTGACTATCTCTTCCCAGTTGCCCTATAGCAGTGGCAAGTGGGGTTCATATTTGTGGGGTTGATGTCACCTTTGGATTGTCTATAAGACACCGATGCATTATTAAATATGAAATGAACTCGGCACTCAACTTATGTGTATGAGATATAAGGTTTTTTTTCACAGTAGTAGCGAAACGTTTCGGTCCTATATCATGGACCTTCATCAGTCACACAAACTACTGCATAAAGGGTTAATCCACAATGGGAAAAGGAGAAGCTGGATGCAACCAGAGGTGGTAGATAAGAATGAAGCCAAATTTCTCTATTTGAGCCGATATCCTGTGGGATAAAGTCCAGCGGTGAATGTGATCTCTGCATGGGACGCGGTGTCTACCGCAAGTCTGAGTGCCACAGGATATCGGCTCAAATAGAGACATTTGGCTTCATTCTTATCTACCACCACTGGCTGCATCCAGCTTCTCCTTTTCCCATTGTGGATTAACCCTTTATGCAGTAGTTTGTTTGACTGATGAGGGTCCATGATATAGGACCGAAACGTTTCGCTACTACTGTGAATAAAAACCTTATATCTCATACACATAAGTTGAGTGCCGAGTTCATTTCATATTTAGTTACGGTGTGGGAACCTACTCGGGCACCTCTCTCTTTGGCTGTGCACATGGTTACCTTTTCACCTATGCATTATTAATCCTACAGTTGTATTGTAAGTAAAGACACAGCCAGAATAAAGTCTTCTATTTAAAATAAAAACAAAACACACTTTTCCTTATTTTATTTAAAAATAGCAAACACCGTTATACTCACCTAATGCCCATTCCATTGAATCCCTTGTCTACTGTAATAAAACACAAATAAAAAACAACAATATCCCTCACCTGTCGGACATTCTGTCCCATGCTGTAATCCATGTCTGGGGATTACTGGTTTTCAATCTGGACAGTGCCAAAATGTGATCGTCCAGTCTGAGAACCACTGATGAATGAGCTGCTGTTCCGATCACTGAGGCTGCATTCTTATCTAAACTGAACTGCGGTGACCTCCCTCCAGTGAGAGGTGAGTTCACTGCCGTTCAAATTCAATGCAGTGAAATTCTCCCCGTGAACTGCAGTGAACTTGCTTAATCATTAATAATAATTTTATCAGCTGCCGCCTGCTCTCATTGTTTTAGTGGCTGCAGGCGTAGTCTGATGGGAGCAGTAGTCCCATAAGCCTGCGCTAGTGACAGGAAGTAAACTTTATAGCTCCAATCACATCTAATGGCTCACGCTGTCATTTGACAGCATGGGAACCGCTGCTGTCTGACCTGCAGTAGTGATTTTACTGCCAATTAGAAGCAGTGTTTGCCGCGCTGTCATGCACATGACCCGGTGTTAGGGAGGTCGAACCCGAACAATAACCCGGACTTCCTGGTGAAGTCCGTGTTCGTTGTCCGTGTCCAAACAGTAGATGTTCGAGTTCGCCCATCTCTACTTGTAATGTTTCTATGATTACGTCCCAATATCTTAGCAATTTCAAGAGTGCTGTGTCTCTCTGTAAAACTTTTAACAATTGACTTTTCAAAGTGAGATAAATCTATTTTGGTTTCACTATGTCTAGGGGAAATAAGATGCCTAATAATTCTGCACACCTTGCACACCTTCATAAAGGGTGTTGATATTCTTAGGCCAAACCCTCCCTCATTACATAAATACACATTTCCCGGTATGTTTTATCCAATAAGAATTCAAGTTTATACATTTTGGAGTTGGAAAATATGCATAAAAATTATGATATGGTCAAAATAGTCAATTGCCTGATAATTGTGCATACAGTTTATAGCCAAGTCAAGGACAAAAAAAATTGGAAAGTAATTCAATAAAGATAGGGATTCATGAATGTAAAACGAAACAATTTATCACAAAATGCCTAAGCCGGTAACGCTCAAGAACAGAAAGATCTAAATAGAATTTCTACCAGTCATAAAAGCTGCCCAGTTCTATAACAAGATTATTTTACAAACAAAACCAAGAATAAGTTGTTCCATAATGATGGGAAAACAGCAACATGAAGAGAGAAAAGACAGAACCTTGATTCAAAGTATACGACATTGTTGTATCACGTGAGTCCTGCATCCAATCAGTGGCCAGTAATGGTCTGCTTCTCTCCAGCTTTATTCAAATTACTCTGACTTAAAGAGAAATTAACAGCTTATGCTGGGCTCTGACTCCCTCAGGATGTCAGTTACATCCAATGGAAGTGAAAGTGAAGTGACCTATTAGTGACCATTGATTGGCTGCAGCGCTCATGTGCCAAAACAATAGAACACAAGTCCCTGAAGCCACGATGCTGACGTTGTTGGCTCCTGATGTGATTACATTATGCAATTGACAAGGAGCTGTTCAAGAAGTGGACAACAAGGCAAAGGAGTGTAATAAAATATTTTTAATCACCTGACTTCAAAGTGACTGAACATGCTTTGCACTTAGTGAAGAGAAAAAGTCAGAAAGAACCAAAAACAAGCAGGAACTGAAATATGAGAGTGGAAAAGACTGGTCAAAGCTCTAAAGGGAGCAAGATCTGTATGTCATAATTCGGCATAAACCAACACTATATCAAACACACTGTATAAGCTATTAATGCACATTGCTCACTTGCTTACATGTTTTGAGCAAAGAACAATAAATCAGAATAATGGAAACTGCAGCCCTACCATTCATTCATTCTTTCATTCAATCAATCCCATGAAAGATCACCATTGTCACCCACATTGACTATAATGTGTTTGTCAGGCTTCCTTCTTTGTGTTTGTCCGTTGGTGACTTACAATAGCACATCATGCAGCATTATTTTTTTTTCTGTTTTTTTAAATATTAGCTGGATCTGACACAAAAGCTGTAATGTAAATGTGAACAGAGGATGAAGGTGAAGATACACTTTTTTTCAGTTTGATCAGTAAAAATTATACCGTTAGGGAAATTATTTGAATTGAGTTTCTCAGTGAAGTGGCATCTCATATATGTATTACCTCTGGAAAATGTAATATACATGGCATAAAATAGGTGAACCACATGGATCTGCAATATACTGTAATATATAACATTGTCATATTGAATTTGGAATATGGGAGCTGTACATAACATAGAATTATTCCTTAGGTAAAGTTCATTGTATAGAATCAGCAGAAACCTAATCATTTACAGAATGCGGAATCCTGTCTTATGATAGAGAAATAGCTTGAAAATCGCTTCTTGTTCATACATTATTACGTAGAGAGAACATTTTGATGAACAGCGCTTTGGTATGCCAACTAAAATATCAAAATACACTTGAACATTTCACATTTAAGTTTGGCATTAAGTGAAAAAAAAGTCCAGAATCTAAAAGTTTCTAAACTATTTTACAGTGAAGAAATGTGAAGAGTATATTTGTTGATTGCTCACATTTCAAAGCGTGTACCCTTGAGGGACATCAGTCTACATTAATTATGTATCAGCGAGGAAATTTGTAGTTTGTGGTCTCAAAGATACACGAAGATGGACTTCCAAGATCAGAAACACAAGCTTATACTAAATCAGAAACCCAAGAGAAATGGATATGCTAGCCTAGGGCAATAAATACAATTGAAGTAAGATCTGCTGAATATAGTCTTTTAAGAAATGTTTTAGTGCAGATTCAATTTTGTATTATGTTTGAAAGCTAAAGGATGAGCATAAGAAGAGACAATGCATTTAATGTTACTGCTGAGCAAAATGTGGAACAAAACTCGGGCAAAAACTCGTGTTTTCTCTATCTGAAGATAGCTTAATCTGTAGCAAAACAACATCAAACACTCTCATGCTGGTGAGGATTCCCAAAACTTTCTACTTATAAAATGAACAAAACAGGTTCGGGCAGCTGCTTGTCTGTTGGTTACTGCCTTGGGATATGCCCTTATGTTTTTATATTAATCTATTTTTTCCTTTAGCTATATCACAAACATACGCTACTCATATGAGAATTGTCACTATAAGATTACTTTAAAAGGGAATATCACCTTTACTTGTGACCTGAAATACTATAGATAGTTCTAAGATGATAACATCGAAGTGGGTACATCAAAATCTAAATCTCTGTTGTGCTCATCCAAAATTTACTAACACTAGCTTTCTGAATTCCAACTTTTTTACCAGCATGTGATCTTATTTTGTCGTAAACATCCTTTTGTAATTCACTTATCTTTTTTAAACTGCACCTATTTCCGTATTTCGACTAAGGTCACATAACTTGCCGCTCTAGTGATGTCTCTTTGCAACAGTCTTTCCTGCTATTGCACCAGTCACTTTGGGAGCAGGTCTGCATCTCTATGACTTTTTGTGGCAGCTGTGCTATTACTTTTAAGTGATGTTCAACTACTTATGGCTGTAAGTGTGAACATAGCGCAAAATGCGGCCCAACACTGGTGTGGCTTAAAGGGAATCTGTCACCCCATTTTTGCCCTATGAGATATGGCCACCACCATCAGGGGCTTATTTACAGCATTCTGTAATGATGTAGATAAGCCCCAGATGTCACCTGAAAGTGAAGAAAAACAAGTTATATTATACTCACCCAGGGGCGGTACGCCATCAGATGGGCGTCGCGGTCTGTTCGGCACCTCCCATCTTGTAGCGAAGCCGGCCTCTTCTTTCCATCCTGTCGCGTCTCCTGCGCAGGCGCAGTGCTCTGCCCTGGTGAGGGCAGAGCAGAGTACCGCAGTGCGCAGGCGGCGAACCTCTCTGACCTTTCCCGGCGCCTGCGCACTGCAGTACTCTGCTCTGCCCTCACCAGGGCAGATCAGTGCGCCTGCGCAGGAGCCGTGACGGGACGGAAAGAAGAGGCCGGCTTCGCTACAAGATGGGAGGCGCCAAACCGGACCGCGACGCCCATCGGACCGGCCGGACGGCGGAACGCCCCTGGGTGAGTATAATATAACTCGTTTTTCTTCACTTTCAGGTGACATCGGGGGCTTATCTACAGCATTACAGAATGCTGTAGATAAGCCCCTGATGGCGTTGGCCGCATCTCATAGGGCAAAAATGGGGTGACAGTTTCCCTTTAAGGACTACAAATGGCTAACACAGTCTAAGTCCTTTTATCAGAAAGGGGCACCATCTTTTTAAGGAACCAATAAGCAGCAGAACTAAGAAAAATATCTTAACACAAGTCAACTTAAATTGCAGTTTTCAGTACAAAAACCTTTATTTGTACAGAGGAGAATAAATTTATCGCCTTTCACTTAGACTTATCTTTACAGGACCCACTGGACTGCTCCCTGTCACTTTTCTCCATCACTATTGGACATAGATTAGTTTTCCTCTCATTAGATATTGGCCTGGCACATCCACAGCCCACACTAGCTTAAGAAAATCTTCCACAGCTTCATAGACTCTTTCTCGATAAGCTCACTGGCTTTTTTTCTTAACGTCCACATTCAAGTCAACTTGCATTGTACTATTCAGCATTCTGGATCCATTGCATTCGAACTTTGGCCAACTGACAGGTTCTGAACTGTGCTCCATGGCTTCATTAAGACTCTCTCTCACTTGCTTCAGCCTAAAGTCCGCTGGAAGCTGTACTCATGCCTACTGGCTCATGCACTCTGAGCAGATTTCTACTGGTGCTACATTTTGCTGAAACAAGGTCGCCCGAGGTGGAAGTCCCAGCTGATATAACTTAGCAACAGTCAGTAAACACCCCGGGTACCTTGTAAAGAGATGAATCAGATGGACACAATGCTCAGGCAAAACTTTCAGTGCAACAGGGAATGAACTTTAATAAAATCGAGATGAGGAAAGAAGGTACAACACTGGCTTCCTGCTCTCTCCCTGACACTGTCCATGGCCGTACCCACAATGGCGACAATAGCCGAAATCAAGCAGTAGTCCACTCGCTGGGATCTGGATGCTTGTAGTCCCTTCAGCAGGGGGCCCTTCCAAAGTCCTGGGGGCCTTAAGTCCCTAATCCTGGGCATCAGATTCTCTTTCCTCCTGGGGTCTGGTAATGCCCCGGCTGCTCCTAAACGCCTGCCCAGGGCCACCGTGCCCAGGCTACTGAACTCGAAGCAGCAGCTTCCTCCCGCTTTTCTGCTGATGGCCCAGCCCACAAAGTTAACTCGTTGCTGTACCTAACTATATGCATATACATATACAGGAATAGGTGACATTACAGGGTACAATGCATACAGTAATACATATTAAGACATTACAAACATTAAATCATTAAATAACACTAGTACATACATAACAGTAATACACAAAACAATGCAGTACATTACATAAAACGCACGGCCCGGCACATGGGGAAGAGAGGGGTTTCTTCCACCTCCTTACACAGTTACTCCACACTCTCCTCCTAGAGCCACACTAGCTCCATTTTAAACAACTTTATCAGACCCTCTTTATCACCATATTGGTGCAATGCTAAGTGCCACAATGCTTTCCAACAAATCAGTTTTGGGCTCTGCTTGTGCTGAAACTGATGCCTTTCCTCCTGCAAGATGGCTTCCATGAACTGGTGTCCAGTAACACTTTGATAGTTAAAAACCTACCTGACGATGTCTGGTAGCACAGTCATGAGGAAAAGCTTGTTACACTTGTACATGAGGAGGACAAGACAGGTACAAAACAAGTACATGGCAACATGAAGACACATAATGCTTCAACATTACAGTTTTAGTAGTAAAGAATCCAGCACCAAAAGGTTGCACTCCACCGGTGTCTGGGGCCACTGCTATCTCTGCCATTCTTTCTACTGTCGGTTGTCTATGCTTTTGTATGAAGATTTTGGAATAAAGTTCGTTGGAGTGCGACCTTTTGGTGCTGGATTCTTTACTTCTGATTAGATTTTCCTGGGATGGCAGCCATGCACAAAGTGGACAGGTTAGCTGAAAAAGACTTTTTCATTTACTTATTACAGTTTTAGTGTAAGAATATGGTTGTCCACCCTTTATACTAAGGATGTGAGCAAGGAGACATTAAAAACATTCTCAGGAATGTTGGCAAACTGATCAAAGGCAGAAAGCACCAAAAAAGTAACAAAATACATAAAGAACTGAGGTCGAGTTGAGTTGAATTTCGAGAAATTATTGGTTTTACACAAATTCAAACACTGAGCTTCGATTCCTAGTTCACAAGAAAAAATAAACTTGCCCAGCACCATGAAGCTGAAGCATTAGAGTATGGGTTAATGTCTTTTTTTCTGGCTGCGCAGGCTTCCCCATAATGCCCAGCAGCTTTGACATCTTATATATTATTATACCTTGTGAAGTGGTGGTCAGTAACTGGACCATCACAGATCAGTTGTTCCCAGTGGAACTCAGCTTGTACAGCAATCAACTCCAGAGTCACTGAGTAAGGCCAGAGTGCCACACTAGCGAGGAATACGGACGAGTGCTATGCGAGCAAAAATTGCATTGCATTTGAACCAATGTTAATCTATAGGGCATCTCCCATCATCCATTTTTTTCTCATCCATATTATACGTGCCAGTGAAATCTGAGCATGTTGCGATTTGCACCATATATTGGCCAAGACTCACCAATATAAGTGTATAGGTGCGAGAAAAAAACGGATAACACACGGACTATGAGTGTGACTTGCGAGGAATACGCAAGCATTCTCCAGGTGCCAGGAAATTGAATTATGCATTGTCAGGAAGCTTTGGCATGCAAATTTCCCTGGCAACCTCTACCAAAAACCGGGAAGCTCGCCTCCACGGAGTTCAGCATCATGGCCACGCACATTAACGTGGAGATGCTCATAGTTCTGGTGCAAGAGAGGCCTGAACTATGAGGTCAATGGGATGCACACTACGCAGACAGGGCACGTAAGGAGGCAGCATGGAGGAGAAAATGCACGCAGATGTTCCCTGACTATGAGGAAAGACCTTGTGAGGCCCAGCAGCATATTAGTAAGTACAATCATTAAAAAGTATTTTTAATAAAAGGAACATGTGTTACCAAACTAACACAAAATCATCATATGGTATTTTTTATGCAGAATATGCGGCCTACTTTATACTTAACATTTGCCAAGTAGCAGGCCACATTACAATGTTAAATACATTTTGCAATATAAACACATTGTTTGAATATTAAAACTTGTTTTGTGTGACATTTAGTGTTGAGTGATACTTTCCGATATTTGTAAATATCAAATCGGATTGGATTGGA
>VIAB01008502.1:55251-76166 GCA_009801035.1 Oophaga pumilio
CACTGCTCATGTAACATTTATAGAACTCATACTGAGGAATATCTGCCATATACTTTACATAGGATATAACAAGACTGCTGTATATACATCATATAGGGGACATCGAGACTGCTGTATATACATCTTAGAGGAGACACCTGGGCTGGATAATATACATCACATAGAATACACTGGGGCTGGAGTATATACATCGCAGGAAACATGGCGATTTAATACATGCATCACAGGAGACATGGGGTTGGGGTCTATGCATCACAGGAGAAATGAGACTGCAGTAAAAACATCACAAGAGAAGTTGGGCCTGCTATATAGATATCACAGAAGACATAGGATTTTGTGGGATTTTGTGTGATGAAATCTCTTTGCACGTTATCTCTGCCCATAAAGTACATTATGACACTGATACTGGCCAGTGTCAGGATAAAATATTTCATTCCACATGCCACAGTGTTCTGTAGTGAATGCTGCATGTGTGTGCTTGCTGAGCAAGAAAATATTAAAGGGTCAGTGGCCATTAAAATGCAGATGCTGGCCTAAGTACTGCAGTTCACGGAAATCTGCCTGGGGGCCAGATAAAAGGTCCTCTCTCCTGTAGTAATTAAACAGATAAAATACATCTTTCATGTCTATTTCTCTCCTGTCTTTGCTAAGTAGTAAAAGTAGAATTGTTATTTATTTGGATAGTATTTCTTCCACTTTTTCCATGTTTTTCTACCTCATCAATCTGCACACAATATCCCATAGTGTATTCATCAAACTTTGTACAAATTAAATAAAAAAACGGTTCAGATCACATCACATTCTCTCCTTTTTCCTGCAATATGATACAAATTCCAGTGCTTCCTGTTTGTACTTCATCCCAGAGTAAATTTGTGAATCATGATAATCTTTGGTATCTCAAACATTTTTCTGAAATTTTTTGAGTCATAATGATTTGATTTGATCGATGGTTTGACAAAGTGGTCAAAATCTACATATTCCTTAGATTGCAATTTAGTCAAGTATTTGTATGGTGTGCTGAAATTTTTTTGTCTAGAACGGTCCCACCAGGGCTTAAATGTTCTTCTACTAATGTATTGGTGTTGGATCTCACTAAATACCTTCAGAAGTTGTGTGGAATTAAAAAAAAATAGATGTTTGGCAGCGATTACTTAGAGTGTTACATAAACACTAAACATGTAACCTGCGCTTGTCACTTTATATGAATGTCTGGTTGGATTTTTTTCATTATTCTAAATAATGTAAAATAAAAAGGTTTTAATCTCCATACTGTACTGTGTATTGTATCTGAGAATTTATGTTGAATTAATGCCTCGATAGGTCAGAGCTATGTTGGCTGGCATGAGAAGGAAATGTGGTTTTACTGTTATATCAGATTGCTATATAGATGCAATTATGGTGGCACAGGGAGATGGAATTATGCAACCTGTTACATTATCTTCATATGTGGAAAAATCAGCCATATTAACCATAGACAATAAAACAACATGCTCAACTTGCCACTATATATACATTTTTCAGGTTTTGCTAACCTAGAGTTTACATAATGTTAAATAACGTATTTCATGAGCCAGACGTGCAAAGTGGGTCCACTTTCTGACTGCCTCTCTGTCCCAGTCTGTATTAAGCCTCATTCATATTCATATTTTTAAGTGTTGATGGGTTACTTGTAGAAATGAGTAGACTTTTTGAAATCTGAATTTGCCAAATTTGCTTCGAATTTTCCTCAAAAACTCGAATCATGAGAATCTCAATGCCGCAAAATCTTGAATTGTACACTCTATAAAAGAGAAAGAGAGTACCCTGCTGATTATAAGCGTCTACACTCTACATGAGAGAGAAAACGAGGACCCTGCTGATCATAACAGCGTACTCTCTATGGAAGATAAAGAAAAAGAGGACCCTGTTAACCATAAGAGCTTATACTCAGCAGGAGAGAAGTACTTGCCACTGTGCTCCACTGGTAACTGCTTCAGTTCTCTGATGCTTTAACAGCGTGGGAAATGGCGCTAGACTTTTTTTTTGCAAATCGGGAATTGAATTTCAAAATTTTTGAATTCAAGAATTTAATGAAATTTAACTGTAACTTGATCCTCTGCTGATCAATTTGCTCATCTCTAGTTTCTTGGAAAAACAGGTAGCTTATAGATGCTTTCCATGTGTTATCATAGTGTTGTTTTTTCTTAATGATCAATGGGTAGAAGTGGCTGATTTTCTTTTTTTTTTCCTGGAAAAAAAAGGATGGCATACTGATGGTATACCTGAACACATCAATCAAGCAGGTCATAGATGAAAAATGGTTTGTTTATTTTTGTATGCAAAAAACCCTGACATCTGAATAAAAAGCAAACAAACAGTTTAAAGTCTATTATTGAGTTCTGAAGTCATATGTACAGTAATGACAAGGTCTCACCAACTTTCCAAATATTCCGTTACAATTTAGTCCCAGAAGAAAGACCTATAATAGACTCAGTGAGCAAGCTCAGCTTTGTAGGAATTCTCTACCTCCAGTTCTTATTCTATTGTGACCTAACAATGTATGTATTTTACAATGATCAAACAGAATTTGATCACCAAAAATATCATGCAACTAGTAACTAATAGTTATGAATTGTTTTTTTGATAATCCAGATGGTTGAGGTGCCAGTAGGTAGCAAAATATGCTTGGTACTATTTATTAAATTAATATATCTCCAATTAGCACATAATTTCTAGTAGCTGTAAATTGTGCTATATTATTTCACATTGTAAGATTGTTTGTTTCTATGATATTACTCATTATTTAAAGATTGGTGAATCAAGATTTCCTTCATTTGTCAGTGAATCATTCCAAAATATCACGTCATCCATCCTTCTTGTGTCTTTACAGAATATTAAAAATATTCAATGTTCCATGATTCATAACCACTTTCTCTAAGCAGATAGTTACTGGCATTACTCTAAGGTAAAACATCCTATGACCACCGATATTTTATTTGCATAATAATATTGGAAAATATATTCACACTTATAAGTCTTGTTTCATGATTAATAAATAGTTATGCATTTATTAATGTTCTATGTTTTATCACAATAAAGAATCAGTCTGTCTTTGAATCAAAGTTTACAATTCTTCAATTAAAAGAGAATCATTTAAATTGCTGCTATATAATTACATAAAATCTAAGACCCCCTTCACACATCCGTTTTTCATGTTTGCATGTGGTCCGTTTTTTAAGGACCGCAAATATGGACACTTGCACATTCATTGTATTCAATGGTGGTGCACACATGTCAGGTTTTTCACACAAAAAGGCGATAATGGGTGGGCATTATTGATGAGCTAATATACTCATTGCTCAAGTTTTCCGAGCATGCTCGGGTGTTCTCCAAGTATTTTGGCGTGCTCTGAGATTTAGTTTCTGTCGACACAGCTGCATTTGTGACTGCTGGATAGCCTGAATACATGTCAGGAATGCCTGTTTGTTAGGTAATTCCCACATGTATTCAGGCTGTCTAACAGTCGCAAATCATGCAGCTGCGTTGACAGAAACTAAATCTCCAAGCACGCCAAAATACTAGGAGGTCACCCGAGCAATGAGTATACTCGCTCATCACTAGTGGGCACTGCGCTCTGGATTGTGGTGCTCTTGAATAGGAAATGCAATAAAAGGAAAGGTCTCGGCACTCATGTGTTGAATAATTTCTGTTTATTCAATGCACAAATCCAATTAAATGTTTCAGCCCATCCATGCTGAAATGTTTAATCTGGTTTTTCACACAGACCATGTGTTCATGGGAAAGACCTGCAGACCTGTCCGTTTATTAGCAGCATGGACTGCAAAATGTCCTGCAAATATGCACACTGATGACACAAAGATTGCACCTTAGAAAAAGCAGTACAATTTGCTCTGTTCCCAGGAGCTTGGTGCTGAAGACAGCGCTGATCATTGTTGCCTGGTTTCCCTGAGCTCAGTGTGACCAGGCGACAATAATGGGAGTTGTATTTAGCACCCTCTGTGTACATTGTGTGTAAAATTAAGAATCAAGTAAAAAAATTGGCATGAGCTCCCTTGTAATTTTGATAACCAGCAGAGGAAAAGCCCACTGGGGGCTGATGTAACTAATTTGGGAAAGAGGACAATATCCCAAAAGGTTCCAAGGCTATTAATAACAGCTCACAGCTGTTTGATTAACCTGTACTGGTAAGTTTATAGGGGCCCCCAGAAAAAAAATGATGTAGGGTCCCCCTATAAAATCTTACAAGCAAAGGCTATACAGACAGCTGTTGGCTGATATTAATATCCTGGGAACTTTTTGGGATATTATCCGCTCTCCCAGATTAGTAACACCAGTCCTCCATATTTTTGAAAGGAGCAAAAGATATTGCTCCCCCAGGCTATCAACATCAGCTATAAGCGGCCACACAAATGGCACATCCATAAGATCCACCAAATCTGGTGCTTAGCCTCGGACTTCCCACTTGCCCTGGCACAGTGGCAAGTAGGTTAATAAGTTACTAAGGTTGGGGTTCACATCAAATATTTATTGTGAAATTTCTCACGGTGCTAGTGGTGATTTCATTGAGATTACCACAGTTCATTGGGCCACTCACAATGAGCTGCCCGTGGGAACCTCAGCTTCTGTGACTTGCAGTAACCTCAATGATGTCACCGCAGGTCACTGAAGCTATGCTCTGCTGCTAAGCTCAGTTTCTCTTGAATGCCAGGCTGAACAGTTGCATCATGGCACTGTTCAGCAAGGGGTCTAGATGAAGGAGAGATGGATAACGGCGTCAGACAAATCGATTATCGTCACACTGGTGAGGAATATCTTGTTTTTTAATTTTACAATTATCAATAGGTAAAATAGGCTGGGGAGTGTTAATTTCAAATAAATGAGTCTGTGTTTTTATTTTAATTAAAGGATTTTATTCTGGCTGTGTATGTTTTACAAAATGATATGGGGGTTAGTAATTGGGATATCTTATAGACACCTATCCATTACTAACCTCTAGGCTTGATGTCAGCAGACATAAAACAGCTAACCTCAACCCCAACCCTATTACCCTACTTGCCACCACACCAGGACAAGTGGGAAGAGCGAGGCTAAGCACAAGATTTGACTCATCTTATGGATGCACTCTTTCTGGGGTGCCTGAGGGCTGATGTTGATAGCCTGGGAGGGGGGCCAATATCAGTGGCCCCTTCACTGCTATTAATATCAGCCCACAGCTGTCGGTTTAGCCTTTGCTGGTTAGAACTTAAAGGGCGACCATGTAAACTAACCTGTAAAGGCTAACCAAACAGCTGTGAGCTGTTATTAATAACCTGGAAACATTTAGGGCTAATGGTCCATTTCCCAGATTATTAATATCAGGCCCTATTGGTCAGATTTCCCTCTGCTGGCTATGAAAATTACGACGGACCACATACAATTTTTTTAAATTAGTTAATGAATTTAAAAATAAAAACAAGTACAGAAAAAAAACACAAAACACTGTTTATATACCACACTGACATCTTTCTATCTATCTATCTATCATGTTCCTCATGACTTTCTCTATTTTTGAACATCTTTAGTACATAAAACTATTTAATTTCTATGCTACAATTCATTCCATAAGTGTCACACTGAGAGCACACTGACACACGGACACGGAAAGCACACACAGATATCACACGGATGTCACATACGTACACACGGATTCATACCATTCATACCGTATATAAGTATTTGACTTTTTTTCGGTCGCAATTAGTATCATATATTTCTAAGTGCCATCTCTGATATAATGCCGTTTTAGATATGACGCATGCGCTGTTTAATACCAGTGATCAGAGCGTGTGACTCATTTAGATCACATGTTGGTGAGGCTTCTGCACTCTTTGAATCGATTGGACACTTCTGGTATGACGCATCGACTGGTATTATTATCCGGAAGCACATGACCAACTGGTCACATGATAAGGTTGGCGCTTGCGCACTTTGAGCCTTATAGGCCATTTTGCTACACCTTAAGCTCACTCTGTATTTCCGGACACCCAGCGCTAGTTTCATTACTTCCTGATTGGCCTCCATGTGGAGCGTCCATGCAGCTGCTGTAAGTTTTTAACTCATTAGACTTGTATAAATATATCTGTGTCCTGATTGATCACCACCTTGCCCCTGATGAAGCCACCTTGATGGCGACACGCGTTGGGCACAGTCCAGCCTGACCCTATTGCTTTGGTAACCTGGTCATGTTCCATCCATGAGCTTTTCTATTGCTTTACCCATGTTTGTGTCAGCTTATGCAGTGATTGGTAACTCCACATTAATATCTGTGTGCACAATTCTGGGGTGGGCACATGCAGTGAGCACGCATGTGTATTAAATTGCAGATATTTTAGGGACTATGACTCTGTGATCTATAGACATCAATAGGTCCTGTATATTCCCTTCCCAGTTTTGTTGGTTTACCTCTGCTTTTTACCTCCAACATATGCATTGATTGGTAGCTCCACAATTACCTCTGTGCACACAATTCTGGGGAGGATGGATGCATTTTTGCAATTTGTGTGCATGTGCATAATGTCGCATGTATTTATGGGACTATGACTCTGTGATTTATACATGCTAGTTGGCTCTGTATATCCCTTTCCCAGTTGCGTTGATGTATATTTGTATATTTGATTATTATACTGTCTTGTGGAGCATTCATTATAGCTATCTGTTTTCTCACTGCATTACAATTATGCATATGAGGGAGGGTGAGCATTCTCACTGTTATTCATTTTTGTACATGGCCATGATATCTTTGTCAATTGTATTATTGTATCACTTTGTAATTTTTGATATATATGGGTTCAGGGGACCTATTCCCTATTATGGGGCTTTTTTTTACTCTGTTTTTAATTGTTTTTAACCTAATTGGTGTGATGTTTCAGGTATCTAATAAACTTATATATTATATATACTCTCTATTGTCCCTGGTTTTTGGTATGTCTCTTTTCCCTTTTTTGCTTTACATATTATTTTTTGACATACTCCAGGTTGAAAATGTATCCCTTTTTGATATTGTATTGTATGGTGCCCTCCATTGCTTTGTTCTAGATACGTACACAAGGATGTTACGTGGACATGAACATATGGACACACAGATGCAGCACATGGCCACTCTGAGGGCACATGGACACAGACCACGGATCACACCGGTACTGTTATTTCCTGTACAGGAATTACCAGGACGTGTGAAGGGGGCTCATACAAAGTTAAGACAAAACAGGTAAATGCAGCTGGATTCTCATTAAAAGAAGCAAAATTCTGCTAGAATTCAGAAAACACTTAAAGGTTTATTCCCATCTTGATACAGTTATTGCTTGTAAATACTGGCAACTTTGCAGTTTACTGATTATTACAGTTTTCAGGTTTTGTTGAGTTATTAACATTTTTCTTTTTTTATGGTCGACAAATGCTCTTGAGATTGAAGCTGTTTTGAAGCTGGCCAGCAATATTGGAGAGAGCTGTTGCCTCCTAATACCAGGAAGCTTCAATGGTTTTATGCTAGACAGCAGTAGTGGTCGGTTTCCTAGGCAATGTGCTGTAAACAAAACAAATGTTAATATTTCAAGAATAGTTGTAAATTTTAATAAGCAGTAAATTACAAAAGTGCATGTTTTAAGAAGCACTGTCTGATAATATTCATCTAAAAATATTTAGACTTGAGAGTCCTCAGTGGTTGATACCTTTTAAATACCTGAATACCTTTTAAAAGGTATCAACCACTGAGGACTCTCAAGTCGAAATATTTTTCTATCTACTGGCTAACACGGTACGAAGATACACATCTTTCCTATATCAATATTCATCTATGAAGATGAGTCTAAACATTTTAGGTATGTTTATACACACCAAGTTTACTGTAATAAAAAAATGCTTGGAAATCTGCTGTGGCACATCCATATCAAATTAAGCAGATTGTATTCATGATTTTCTTATGAAACATGGCTGAGCATGAAAAAAAGTAAAAATAAAAGCTATGCTAACCTACCCGAGCAAGGCCATTAATGTGCTATCAAATGTCACTTCTGAAGACTACATGGCAGTATGACAGTGGCATTGATCGCACTACTGGGTGTACAGAAGCAGAAGCAAAGTGTTGTCAAGGTAGCAGCAGGAGAGGCAAGCATAGCATTTGTTTGGGGGTTTTTAGACTTTTCGTGAATTTGTTTTCTTAGCTTGCAGATGTAACTGCAATTTGAATGGTAATCTAAATCAAAATAGGGTTTTCAAATTGGGTTTTACAGTTGATTTTTACTACATTAAACTTAAGAAGAAAAATCTTAAATTAATCCATGACAGAAAATGGCATGCTGCAAATTTAAAAACCTGCTCACAAGGCAGACAGTATAATGGAGCTAAACTACTGTCTCTAAGACTGGAGAACTCAATATGAAATAACTGAAAACTATTGCAAAAATAATTAAAAGGGTTGTCCACTACTCTGACAACCCCCTCTTAATCCTTATTTTTCCTCTTGTGAAATAATAACAATTATACTCACCTCTCATTCCAATATCATTCCAGCAGTGTCAAGTACCTCAGGAGGTAGTCAGAGATACTGCTCTCTCATGTCCTCCAGATGTACGTAATTCAGCCATAGGAGAGAAGAATGTAGCAAATTGGCCTCAGGGATCACGCAACGAAGTCCCCAGAGCCAGTGCCAACTCCTCCGAAACGGCACCAGCATTGGAGGTGAGCATAAGTGTTGTTATTTGCAAAGGGAATCTGAGAAGAGGTTGTTTGAGTAATGGACAACCCCTTTAAGCTAAATTTTTACAAAACCTTTTTATCCACATTTTACAAATGCAGAATGTAGTTTTAGGCTTTTTGTTGCAGTTTAGTTGTTAATGGGGCCCAATGTGACTCAAAGAATGGTTTATGTCAGGGATATTTGGATTTCAGGAGATTGGGACAATAAATACTGCAGATCTTTTTCAACAAAAAATAGAATAGTGAAAATCAAAACCATAAATTACTGCCAAACAATAAAGTGGCAAAGAAATCGTTTAATAAAATTCTCTTTCATCTAGCACACACTGGCATTGCATGACTGCACTGAGCTCTGTTAAGAATCCTTAGCATAGAACTGCACTGGCTCAGTATAGAGCAGCGTTGTTTTCTGTATCTCAGACTTGACACATCTTTTCCATTCAGTTTATGATTTTCCCTGAATGACGTAAACCAACCACCCTTCTTAGTGTGTTCATCTAATAGTTTGCTTTGTATGAAGACCTTTGAAACTTTAGTTCCAGTAATCAAAGGGATGAACTTTGTGGATTACGTATATAGGAATTAGGAATGATGTCCAGAAGTAATATATTCCACGCAGAGAAAATAAAAGAAAATATACTTATTTAATACGCAATACTTGGATAATATCCATTTTGATAATTAACAAAATGAAGTTGTCATTATTTATCTTTACCTTGATGCAATCATCACTAGATATTCCAGTTTTTCATCATTATGTCAAATACACAAGAAAGGCTTCTAATTGGCATTCACTCTTATACACATTCACAAGCAGATAACAGAGATGCAAGAAATGACAGCATCTGAATTCCTTTGATGAGACATAATACATTATAAATAGATCATTCTTCTGATCAAGAGATAAATCTGCTAACACTGTGCCCTTGAGAAGAAAACTGTTGTTAATTAGGCCTCACATTTGTTTACATCAGCAGTTTGTAGATTTGTCTGTGCTGAGGTCACTCCCACAAAATTACCTTCATAAGCAATTTAACCTTGTTATATACATTTTTGACAATTAAAGTATCTATAGAGGCTAAAAATAGTCATAAATAGATTTAATGCTAAAGACTAGGGCTAAATCCTATATACATATGTATTTTATAAAGTGGTTGGTGGGCATACATGAATTATGTGCTAAGAACCTTCATTTTTGTAAGTACATCTTATTGAGTAATAAACAGTTTAGTTTCAATGTTTTCAGTGTTTGCATATATCTTGGCTAATATGAAGAGCTGCTGTGTTTTCTTATTCTATATAACTCAGCTATCACAGCTTGCACCTGTTCACACTTGGGAGGTGCTGTTCAGGCTTTTTTATCTCTATTTTTGTATTGGAGATGTGACTGCCTTCACCCTAAATCTGCACTCCTCCCATTAACCAACAGGTGATTTTCATCAGTTCTACTTACCCATTTGAATTGTAGGCTCATAGCCCAGGAGAGACATGTTTGTCTATTTAACTGTAGGCTGATAGATCAAGAGAGGTAAGTACAGTAGAACAGGGACCCATTAGAGGGAGGTCACCTTGTCATGGTTGATGGGCATACAAGAATTGGCCAATTTATGTGCTAAGAACCTTCATTTTCATAAGTACATCTTACTGAGTAATAAAACAGTTTAGATTCAATGTTTTCAGTGTTTGTGTATATCTTGGCCTGTATAGAGTTTCTTTTTCTATATAATACAGCTAGCGCAGCTTGGACCTGTTCACAGTTGGGAGGTGCTGGTCAGGTTTTCTCTCTCTCATGCTGAGCCAACTACAAAAATCTCTGCATTCTCAACACTATTTGTATTTGTAAAATTAGAAGAATTTCTATTCCACTTGAATAAATTTGCCCATTTCTATAATATAGACTTTACCTTACATTAAAAATCCTCTCCTTTCTCAAGACATTTGTTTTCTTCACTTGATACAAATGCCAATGCGGCGTTGAAATGTATTGTGATGAAAAACCCTTTTATCATGATCATTATTGAAGAATCCTTTTACTGTAGTAGCACAGGCCACCTTAAGTGTTTCACCAACTGGATCTAATATCTCTTTTGCTAAGAAAAGATAATTTTTAATTCTATAGTTTACAACTTGATGCATATGGTACTTCCAACCTGTGTAGTCTATCACAGCCTCACAGAGAACATAAACTCAGCGGTTATAAAAGAACAGGCTACAATTTACTAACTATTTACACACTTAGTGTTAGGGACTGTGGAGCACACCAAATAAATAAAATAATAGATGCGTTCGTAGCAAGGGGTCCACCATGCAGGCAAAGCCTGCTGCTAGTAAGATGACAGGATATGGCAGTATAAGCGAGCTCTGTAACTTCACAGAGTTGCAGACATAGACGCTGTGGCATTATATGGCGGTATGAGCGAACTCTGTTACTTCACAGAGTCGCTGACATAGCCGCAGAGATAGAGACTGTGTCCTGTTAACACCACAGGGGAACACAGATAACTGCTGTGCGGATAGCAGTCTGCGGTCATGCAGTCAGAAACACAAACAAGCAACTCCTCACCGGAGTAGCCGGTATTCTAGAGGCTATTTCAGCCAAGCCCTGAACACATGCATACAAAAACTCCTCACCAGAGGTGCCGGTATTCTACGGGCTTATTTCAGCCAAGCCCTAACAACATGCGTGCATGATCACACTGATGCAAAGCACATAACAGAATTGATACTAGCGCATGGCCGTGCAGCCATGCAAACCTTTTATAGCAGCAACTACAAGACCTTCCAGAACAGGACCAATGAGAAACTGTTCCAGAACACAAGCAGTTTCAGGACCTTCCTGGCGGACCAATAGGAGTTGCTGCAGTACCTGAGCATGTGACTCTTGGTCTCCAATGGAAGACCTTGCCCTGGGCATGCTCAGAAGGGGAAAAGCAGGACTTAATCCTACAGTCGTCTGCTGGCTGCTGACCAGTACTGGCTACAATGACAGAACCTGGAAAGGTAGCAGTAACCATTTGTACCGTATCAGGCTGTGCCAGACGCTGGGACCGACGTCTCTGCTGAGGAGGTTCCACTTCGGCCGGAGATGGATGGGAGACCGCAGCGGGAACGGCTCGAAATTCCCCCTGTGCAGAAGCGGGAACTCGACCTCTAACACTTAGTAAGGCACGTCAAGATACAAGAAATTGACAATTTGCTGTGACAATAGTTCATACAATATCATTGCATTGTCTCTTGATTCTGTCGCTATCAGTTTGGTCATAGCTCTTGCCATGGTACCCTGAACACTGTTCTAGTAAACAAAAAAAAACTTGCACTACCGCATTGTGAAATGTGAAACCGATACACTATTCGTCGATTAACCGTCTATATCACTCCGTGACTTAGGTAACAGCTGACTATTAAACTACTAAACACTTTGCTGCCTAATTAAATCCATGATTGGCAACTCACTAAAAGATATGTGCTAAGTACAATTATAGCTGAAGCATCAATATTCATATAAGACATATACAGTGCACATAGGTATACAAATATCTGCGTAAATGCACATTAATTGATGATAGTAATCATCTAATGACCTGTCAGTCGACAAAATCCAGGATGAATCCATATGGTCTTCCATCAAACTACTCCAGCTTCTAGTTGCTGTCGTCACCCTAGGCTGTAACAGAAGTCCACCAGCTATGCACTCTCATTAGGCCGTAAGTCTCGGCCCAATCTCACACTCCGGGTCACAGACTGTTTTTTTCACCACAAACTTTCTCTTGTCATCTTTAGTCCCCTAGAAGTCTGTAGCATTTCAACAAGCTTTATAAGTCTGCCAAACTGAACAGTAACATGGGCGTTCAGTAAGAAATCCGTGTTTCACGATCACACGATAGTGCCTTTGTTCATCCAATTGGGTCTCTGCTCACTCAATCAAACCTACAATGTGTTTTATTTTCAATTCAGTAAACAGGACTTCTTACCCTCAGGAAAGGTTCTGTACCCCTCTATTACTCCACATCCAGTGCTGATCTTTCATTCCTTAACATGTTCTACTAGGGCTTGGCTGTAAACCAATGTAGTCTTCGTCTTTACAGTTGGTAAAGTCCAGGCAAAGACTGACTGTCGCTCCCTTACTCCTTTGACTTTTTTATTTATTTTTTTTTTTCTAAAATCTCTTTTATTCAAGAAAAATGTCACATACAGATATAACATGTATAACAGCAATATGGATAAAGACATGTATATTCACATAGTTATCAATATTCACAGATAAGAATGGAAAGCAAAGATGCCAAAATAGCATTGCTGACTCGTAATATAACAAGGCAGAGTTTAAGTAAAAGTGATCAAGTCTCAAAACAACAAACTCTTCAGAGTATATGCCTTTCCATCTAATGCAGATAACTGCCTATCAAAATTCCTTAGGTATCTAATAAAAACAGAACAAAGAAACAAATAGCCTAAAAGAAGTTATAGGAAAGAAGAGAAGAAAAGATGAAGGAGAAAAGGAAAAAGGGAGGGAGGTAGGGAAGTGGATGGTATACAATAGGGGTGGTATACAATAAAAAGGGTGCCTACTGAAATCCAAGTCTTGCCTGAGGACCACAAAGTCCAGGTAGGAACTAGTTCTGATCAATAATTTAGTGGTTAAAAGACTTAAGTATTCAGGAGTTTCATGAAACATTATCCACTCCTGCGATGTGCAAGTGTATTTGCGGATCTGCGTGTCTGAGTGGGCAGAGAGTCTTTCCATCCCGCAGATGAAGTCCATCTCCCGGGCCCAATCAAGCATACTAGGTGTCACTGGTAGATTCTACTTCCTTGGAATAATTGTTCTAAGTGCAGAGATACAATGTCTAGGTAGCCCCGTTTTAACTTTCTTGAACGGACCCAGGATCATGGACAGTAAACCAATCTGAGTGGAACACTCTGTCACTTCACCTGTGACATGTTGATGGATTTAAAAAACTTTTTTCCACAGATCTAGAATCAAGGGACAAGACCACTACAGATGGACCATGGAATCTGCTTCATTGTTGCATCTCAAGCATAGGTCTGGTATGAAAGGATATATCCTATGCAACTCCCACAGACATTTATACCACCTAGAGACAATTTTGAAATTGGTTTCCTGTGTTTTGCAAGCCAGTGGCAATTTGTGGGTGCAAAGGAACGATTTGTTTCAGTCCTGCTCAGAGAGCTCTGTGTCCTGCTCCCTTTCCCTTTCCCTCACATACCATAGGGAACGTTTGTCATCCCTAGATGTTAAAATGGAATATAGAGGTGAGATAAATGAGTCGGAGTTGGTTCTTGTTGCAATATCATCTCCAAAGGAGAACAGTCGCTTGTGAGAACTGAAGGAGATGGAGAGGATGAGATATATGACTGTAGGTGCAGATATTCAAACCACAGAATCTGGAGATTAGGGAAAAGCGAGCGGAATTCTGATATAGCTGGAAGAGAGGGTGCCCCCAATAGAGCCTGTAGGACTCTTGGCCTACTGGCTGAAGACCAGTTCAGAAATTTGTGTGTCCTGACCGCCGGAGGGAAATCTGGATTGTCAAAATTTGAAGTCAAAGGGCCCCAAGGCCTTGAAAGTTTAAAGTTTCGATTCAGTCCATTCCAGATCACCAGAGGTCTTGCGTCAATACAGAGAAAGCTAAATTATTTGGTTGTTTGCTTTTAATAATCCATCGAAGAGAAGTCAAAGACCACTGGATCAGATGTTCTTCTATGGACACCCACTGCTTCTCACCAGCCCCACGAAACCAATCCACAATTCTGATGAGGGTGGATGCAGAATGATAAATGGAAGTCAGGTAGGTGGGTGCCTCCTACTCTATTAGGTCTGGTTAGAATTCTACGGGCCAAACGAGGTTCATGTGGTTTTCACACAAAATTACAACAGACCTTCCTGAGTCGTAGAAAAAAGGCTCTTGCGATGGCAATTGGGAGTGCCTGAAACAAATACAGGAGCTTTGAAAGAATATCCATTTTTAAAACATTTATTCTCCCAAACCAAGAAAGTCTCCTTTTCTCAAATGCGTTTAAGTCCAAAATAATCCGCTGAAGCAGCGGCTTATAGTACAAGTCAAATAATTGTGATAGATCTGTGGAGAGTGTGATTCCCAGATATTTCAAGGAGGAGGAACACCACTTTAAGTGGAAGGAAGCCCGGAGACGCAGTCCCCGCTCTGACGGAATAGCAATGTATAACATTTCAGATTTTGTGAGATTAACTTTATAATTATTGACTTGGCTGTATAGATCAAATTCTTTAAGAATTGAGGGAAGTGAAAGTTCAGGGTTAGTGACAGAGCATTAAATCATCAGCGTAAAACGCCAACTTATGGGATTTCCCGTTCACCTGCAGCCCATGTATGTTCAGATTTTGTCTCAAATCAATGGCCAGATGTTCCTTAACCAGAGCGTACAGTAGCGGCGAAAGCAGGCACCCCTGCCTTGTGCTGTTTCCAATATTAAGAGGTTTTGAAAGCAAATTCTTACAGCGCACTCTAGCAGAGGGATTGGAGTACAATGCCATTATTTTTTCTAAGAAGTTCGGGCCCAAGTGAATTTGTTTGAGTGTCTGTCTAAGAAAAGGCCAGCTCATTCAGTCAAATGGCTTCTCTGCATCGACCGAGAGCACAATAGGATGGTTTTAAGCGTATTGTCACGAGCTTCCCTCTGATAGATAAATCCAACCCGATCATTAGCAATCAGCCAAGGCAGAGAAAGCGACAGTCTAGATGCCAGGAGTTTCAAAAATAACTTTACATCAATATTGATCAAAGAGATCGTGCGATAGCTCGAGCACAACTCCGGGCTCTTTACTGGTTTAGGAATAACCGTGACAGTAGCTTCTAAAGTTTGTCTGGGAAAAAGGTTGGGCCAACGAAATAGCATTGAACACCTTCGTTAAGAACGCAGTAGCTGGGTTGCAAAGGTTTGATAAAATTTGGCAGTGAAGCCATCCGACCCGGGTCTCTTATTAGGGGGAGTCATTTTGATAATCAATGAGACCTCATCAATAGTGAAAGGATCATCCTCACAGTGTCATCTGGTAAAGTAAGCAGTGCCCTTTCAGCTACGTATTCCTGTAGCACCTCATCCGGGCATGAGCGAGGGGGACCTCTCCTGGCGACCCTTTGATATTTTATAGGAATTCATAATACACCCTAAAAGTGTTAGCTATTTGGATGGGATGATGTACCAAGCCAAACCCTTCAAGTCTAATAGAGGGAATAAACGTGGTAAGCGCCTTGGATGAATACGTCTGGCTAGAGGACCTCCGCATTTGTCTCCAAACTCATATTGGAATTGGCGTATATGTTCTCTAAATTTTGAATAGGATTGATCCAGAAGTAACTTTGTCTTTTTTTAGTTTGTTCAGGGACAACAGTACGTCAGGTTTGGCGTCATTTTTATGTGTCTGTTACAATACATGAATTTGCACGAGCAAGTTTGTAATCTGGGTGGCTTTCTCTTTTTTTCAGTCTGGCTCTCTCCCTGATCAGGACACCCCTAATCGTACACTTAAGGGATTCCCATTGCATCGGCAGCGGGGTCTCATCTTCAGAATAGTGAAGCAAAAAGTCTGCGATTGTGGATTTAACTGCGCATATCGTGTCTCCATCTGTCAGAAGGTTAGGATTGAGACTCCACTGCCAAACCCGGTGGGGTGAATTAGGTGGGAAAATTGTCAAGAATATGGGAGCGTTGTCAGATCAGGTCATAGAGCCAATGGAAGCAGTGGGTCCCCACTCGAGCAATTGGTGGCTAATAAAAAAATAGTCTATGCGACTATACAAGGAGTGTACCTCCGAGAAATGTGTGAAATCTCTTATGGACGCATGGAGAGTGCGCCAAATGTAAACAGCTCTGTTACGAAACAAAGCTGCCTTAAAGGCACCAATTTGTTTGGGTGAAAGTGCATACTTACTCGCCGACGTGTCATGACTTTTTTATTTGTCTCTTGTGTCAAAGCAGGTCACTTGTGAATCCACCCTCTTTTTTCCCCATGTACAAACAGTCTCATCCTTTTGTTTGATGTGCCAACATTGACCGTGTTTGATCCCTAGATGGCCACTAAATCTGCTCACAATGCTTCATAGCATATTTCTATTACATAGACCACTGCATGTCATTTAGAGGTCACCTAGATAATTAGAGCAGCCCTTACATGCTCTTTGCTTTAGAACTTGCAAGCCTTATGTGAAGCTGAATGGATCTTTGGTGCCAGTGTCTGGCTCCTCTAAAACTGCAAAGACAAAGCTGCCTGTAAAAGCAGCATCAGAAAGTGTGCAATTAAGCCTGCAGCCATGCCACTGAACATGAGGAGTGCACCTTCCCAATTTAACCAAGTATCTGGGAGGCAAGGTAACATTGTACTTCTGAAGACAGAACATGAGACAAACACACAACTCAATTAATTTTGTTTCTCTCTCCTCTCCAAATTGTCAGAAAATCTTTCCCCTCTCAGTTTTTTATTTCCTTTACATGCTCTTTGAAACCTGATCTCACAGTCTTACAGCAGACCTTCTCAAGAACAGATCTGACCTTTGTGGTTTCTCAGGCTCACTGCACCTGAACCCGCCCCAAATTTGAAGGTTAGTATTTTCTCTTTGTATTAATTAGAATTGTTTATTTAGCTTGTTTTTTGAATGAATAATGTAAAGTTTGTGGAAATAAGTAACATTTTTTTTTAAGAAAAAAAGAGGGTGACCTCTAAGGTACATTGCGCCCTAACATGTACTCTTTCTTTCTCGCTTCAGATTTTCTGCTGAAATGGCAAGTAAAATATATGATTTATCTAACCTATTTAAAGTTGAAGAAATTAAGAATATGCTGTTAAATGATGATGAGGGAGACCCCCCCACTGATTGAAGATTTAGTGGAAGAGAGTGACATTTCATCTCAAGATGAGGTAAAAGAATGTAAAAGTGTTTCAGGAACAGAGCATGATGGTGAGGAGACTGACACAGATGAACAAGATACAGATAACTCCTATTATTTGGGCAAAGACAAAAAGACCAATTGGAGCAAGAAGCCACTTACAGCAGTAGCCGAAACACCAAGCACTGGCCACTGGTCATCTTATTCGCAATGTTGAATGTGGGTGACATCAATTCACAAGTGAATTACCACTCCAATGAACTGGAACCACTGCATAGAAGAGTTTACCTGAAAGCATTGGCTAATGAAGTAATGAGTGAAGAGCTACTCCGAAGAAGTCTGAAGATTAGTGCAATCCCGTCAAGCTTGAAAGTCCAGCTGAAAATATTTAATGCCAAAGATGATTGAGAAAAATCACCACTTCTTCCACCTCTCAAAAGAGGTAAGTATACCCGTGGCACTGTTGAAAATTATGGCAGAAGGATATCAAATTATGAATGCAAAAAATGTCAGAACTCGATCTGCCTGTCCCATGCATATACGATCTGCCAGACATGCTTCTCTTAGTGTAACTGTTTTTCTTCTGCTGAACATGTAACCTCTGAATCTGAGTGAATAATAATCAAGTAGCATGTAAGTGCGTCAACATTAACTTTTTTACCTTAATTTTAATTTTTAGTAACAGGTAATGAAAACTGGAGGCTATTTGGCGGTAGTTGAGACATGTACTTTCTGTTTTAAAATTTTAATGGTGATTAAATGATTTTTTTTTGGCATCTGATTTCGAGTACTCTCTACATACATTCCTATGAAGGTCACTGATTACATTTAGAGTGTTGAAACTAAGGTATTTAGATGTTATAGGTGGTTTTATAATCTGTGCCTGTCAGGTGTTCGGCACCGGAACTCAGGAGTGCCAAAGGTGAGCCTGACGTAGAGTTAAGTGTAGTTGTCTAAAATAAGTTTGATTGACAAAATAAATAAACTATAATATTTCTAAAATACCCAATTTCTTCTATTTTGTTTACGCTTCTACTGAACAATTCTAAAATATACTTCATGTAGGTCATTGTATTTTTCTGTGCAAAATATGTTATTTCAACAAATCAGTCAGACGTGCTAAAGTTGAAATAAAGAGCTGAGAATAAATACCACCTTCTCAATGCAATTAGGCCAGAACACAAAGGTAATTCTTTTATGGAATTCTCCAGTGTCTTTTTCATTGTTTTTGTGTCACAAAAAAATAAAAGGAGCCTTATGAAGATTATGCATATTATATCTCAGATTAAAAAATAAATGAAAAAACTTAGACATCATATTTTAAAGTGAAAATGGTTTTAATGTTGCGTGATCAGTATGGCGCACCATGTTAGAAAAATAATAATAATAAAAAAAGACGTGGGGCTCCCCTTATTTTTCATAACAAGCACAGGTAAGGCAGACAGCTGCGGGCAGGTTATCAAAAATAGAGGGGCCTCCACGCCAGTTATTTTTAATTATCTAAATAAATAATTTAAAAAATTGCGTGGGGTCCTCTTCATTTTTGATAGTCAAAGTAAATCGAAGAGCTGGGGGCTGGCATTCTCAGGCTGGGAAGGTCCATAGATATTTGACCTTCCCCACCCTAAAAATAGCAGTTCACAGCCACCCCAGAAAAAATGCATCCATTTGATGTGCCAGCTATGGCGCTTTGCCAGGCTCTTCCCACTTACTCTGGTGCGTTGGAAAGCAGGGTAATATTTGAGAATAATTCTTAGTTGTGTAATGTCCGCTGACATCAAGCCTAGAGGTTAGTAATGTGGTGGTGTCTATTAGACTCCCTCCTTACTAAATTGGTAAATGAATAATTAAAAAAACACACACAGGAAAAGAATACTTTATTTGAAGGAAGACTCGCCACCACACTCCATCATGTACCCATTTATTAATTAAAAATAAATCCAGGCATTTCCAACAGAAATCCAATAGTGAAAACTCCCATGATGCCCATTGAATCCTTTAGAGTCTCGTTTTGAGAAAGTTCTCAGAAAGAGACTTCACAGTTCACTCCTGTTCAGCAGCCGGCAAGAAAAATCTCACATTCCTGCCTGCCGCAGACTGTGAGTAACCCTATTGAGCCTCATTTTCAGAGCAAGGTTCAATAAGGTTTCTCACGGTCAGCAGCAGGCGCAAGCATGGAAATTTACGTGTCTGCCGCTGTACGAGAGTGGACTATGAAGTTTCATTCTGAGAACTTTCTTAGAACGAGACTCCAAAGGATTCGATAGGCGTTGTGGGACATTTAACTATCCTGGATTTATTTTTAATTAACCTCCTTAGACCTAATGTATACTGTAGTGTACAACGGTTTCTGGGTTCTCGGACTTCTGGGTTTGAGGAGGATAATAAATGGGTAAAGGAGGGAGTGTGGGGGAGACTTTATTTAAAATAAAGTATTTTTTTCTGTGTATTTATTTATTTTTACTACTAGGTTAGCAATGCGGGTGTCTGACTGTGCTTGGTAACTGCTGAGAACAACCCCAAAAACAATTACCAGATTGCCACCGCACCAGCGAAATCAGGAAGCGAAGAAGCTAAGCATCACATTTGGTGCTTCAAATAGGATTTGTCTTTTGGGAATGGCCCAATAACCATGGGCATTCTCAGGCTATTACTATAATAACTTAAAGGTTACCAGATTCCACAGCCTCCTGATGTGCATTACATTCATACATGCTGAGTCCATAGACAATATTCTGAAATTGAACAGTGAACTTGACTTTGCGAGACGAGAGTCCATCCTACAAACCAACACAGAGATTTCAATCAGAAATTAAAGAGAGAAAGCAAAAAGAATTCCATAGAGGCCATGCAGACTTTAGAAAGAGCAGAGTCTTCAACTTCTGCAACCCTTAAAAAGAGGCAAGAGCAGGACTGATATTTCATCCACAGATATAGACGCATACGACAGTTATCAAGGGGGTACAATTAGGATGGTTGATAACAATTTCACTCAAAACAGGAGACCCTAGAGAGAGAAATTGGGAATATCAGGGAGAAGATTTCCCCCTGGAAAGGCAAAGGACTAATTTCCTACACAAAATGGACCATCGGTCTGAGGTACATTGTCATCCTCTTTTTTTTTTAGAGAGGAAAGGCCTAGGAGTCCCCTACAATTAGATGGAACAAACAGGCACCCTGCAATACTTCAGCAAGTAGATAAGAATAGAATCATACACAATTCCAAATGGGACAGTTTCCATCCAAAATACGTAAAAAAAACTCTATTGTCTACAGCCAAGCCATCAGATACAATC
>VIAB01008503.1:75842-86050 GCA_009801035.1 Oophaga pumilio
TTTATATAGTAAATAGGCTTCCCTTTTCTCTTTTTGAATTTATTTTAAATAACCAGCAAAGGCAAAGCAGACTGCTGTCGGCTGATATTAATAGACTTAGAAGGCCCACGGTTATTGGCCCTTTTTCAGAATAATAAGACCAGCTCACAGCTGGATAGTGCTGAGAAGGTTTTTTAATGGACTCCGATTTTGGGTATGGATTTTAGGAAAGCCAGAAGAGCTGGGTGGGACTGACCATTCCTATATCTCCATCTCCAAGCTTTGACCGGCATATTTAAGACAGTTGAGCTGCCCTGGTTGGTCTCGTGTGTGTGGAGGGAGGAAAATAACTGTGATACGCTGAGCAGTTTGGTGTAACAGAATGACTGAAAGTACTTTGCTCGAAACTATTCCTGTTTATTTTTACCTTTATGAGGAAAAGCTGTTTTTGTTTTGTGAGACAAAAGGGGCACTACTGAAGTTCATATTCAACATAAACTGATGTAGATGGGAGTTCTGCACAATGCATGGCAAATATGACTGGGAGAAAAAAGAGAAAGAACCATACACACATCCAAATAGAAAAATAACATGAATATACTGTATGTGAAGGTATATAAATTTTATTAGTGGACAAAAAGACCGTCAATAAAACCATTTAAAAAAGAAAAAACACATCAAATGGTCCCATAGTAAGCAAAATATCCAGATATTACACCACATGAGAATTATATGCTTGTTTGCGATTGTGGGAACAGGAGATAAGAGGGAAGTAGAGAAGGAGATCTTGTGAGGATTGGTAAGTACCAGGAGACAAGGTCACAAATGTATGGAGGAGATATGTTGTGGATGACTTTGTAAGTCATGGTTAGAGTTTTGAACTGGAGTCTCTGGGTAATAGAGAGCTAGTGAAGAGATTGTTAGAGAGTAGAGGCTGGGGAATAGCAGGGGACAGGTGGATTAGTAGGGCAGCAGAGTTTAGGATAGATTGGAGGGTGCAAGTCTGTTAGAGGGGAGGCCACAAAGTAAGAGGTAGCAGTAGTCAAGGCGGGAGATGATGAGGGCATGCACTAGAGTTTTTGCAGATTCTAGGTTAAGGAATGTACAGATAAGGGAAATATTTTTGAATTGAAGTCGGCAGGAAGTGGAAAAGGCTTGGATATGTGGTTTGAAGGAGAGATCAGAGTCAAGGATTACCCCAAGGCAGCGAGCTTGTGGGAGTGGGGAGAGTGAGCAGCAATTCACTTTAATGAATAGGTCTGTTGGGGGAGTTGAGTGAGATGGGGGAAAGATGATGAATTCTGTTTTGTCCATGTTAAGTTTTAGAAATCTAGCAGAGAAGAAGGATGAAAAAGCAGACAGACATTCTGGAATTTTGGTTATTAGTTAGGTGATATCTGGTCCAGAGAGGTATATTTGTGTGTCATCAGCATATAGGTGATACTGCAAGCCGTGGGATTCTATGAGCTGTACCAGGCCAAAGGTGTAAATGGAGACAATCAGGGGTCCAAGGACTGAACCTTGCGGAACTTAGACAGATAGGGGGTGAGGAGAGGACGTGGTGTGTGAGTGGGAGACACTGAATGTCCGGTCTGCTATGTATGACGTGATCCAAGATAGGTCCAAGTCGGTGATGCCAAGAGATGAGATGGTCTGTAGTAATAGGGAGTGGTCCATTGTGTCAAAGGCAGAGGACAGGTCCAGGAGGAGGAGGACAGAGTAGCATCGATTGACTTTGACAGTCAGTAAGTCATTGGTTTCTTTTGTTATGGCAGTTTCAGTGAAGTCACTCAGTCGGAAGCCAGATTGTAAGCAGTTGAAGAGGGAGCAGGAAGAGAGGTGGGAGGACAATTTTAAATGGACATGTTGTTCCAGCAGTTTTGAGGCATAGAGGAGAAGTGATATGGGGGCGATAGCTAGATACAGAGAATGGGTCAAGTGAGTGTTTTTTAAGGATGGGTGTTATTGAGGTATGTTTGAATCACGAGGGGAAAGCACCAGTTGTAAGTGATAGGCTGAAGAGATGGGTTAGGGTTGGGATGAAGACTGTGGTGAGGTTTGAGATAACGTGTAATGGGATCAGCTCAAGTGCACAGGTGATGAGATGTGATCTCGAGAGTAGGCTGGAAAGTTGGTCTTCTGCAATGGTCAAGAAGCTGGTTTCGTAGCAGGAGGGCTGAGTAGTTAGGAGGATAGGCTCTGGGGTTTGTAGGCCAAATCTTTGTCTGATGTTATCAATCTTCTGTTTGAAGAATGAGGCAAAGTCTTCAGCTGAGATGAGTGGAGAGTGAGGAGGTGCTGGGGAGGTGAGGAGAGAATTGAAGGTGTTGAATAGCTGTTTAGGGTTGTGAGACAGGGAAGATATGAGAGATTAGAAGTAGGTTTGTTTTGCTTTGGAGAGTGTGGTCTTGAAAGTAGTGAGGGGCTGTTTGAATGTGATGAAGTTCTCATTGGAGTGTGATCTTTTCCATCTCCACTCAGCAACCCTAGAAGCCTGCCTCAATTCTTTGGTCAGGCTGATGTTCCAGGGTTGTCTGTTGATTTTGCGAGCTTTGGTATGTGTGAGAGGGACAGCCAATTCAAGAGATACAGCTATTATATTTTTATATAATGGGCATGGCCATCTGCATTGTGTAGGGAACTTATGTCTGTAAGAGGGAGAAGGGATTCAGGGAGTGAGTGTAGATCGAGGTGTTTTTAGATTTTTGCGAGGGTGTGCAAGTTTGTGGAGTGAGGATTGTGGACCTGGAGAGGAAAGGGAAGAGAATGTGAGTAGGTTGTGGTCAGAAAGAGGTAGAGGTGAGTTAGAGAGATTAGATAGGAAGCAGAGGCAGGTGAAGATGAGGTTCACTGTGTGGCTGTTAGGGTCTGCGGAACGCACCTAATAAATAATGTAGAGAGGTGCGTTCGCAGCCCGAGGTCCACCGTGCAGGCAGAGCCTGCTGCTAGTAAGATAGCGAAAGTAGCGAACTCTGTTATCCCGCAGAGTCGCTAAAATAAATGCCGTAGCGCACGGTGGCAGTTAGTGCGAACTCTGGTAATCCACAGAGCCGCTAGCGAGAATGCCGCAGCGCTATATGGCGATAAGTACGAACTCACTTAGCTTCAGTGAGCCGCAAAGTAAAACGCTAGGGTGCTGACTAGCATATTAAAGCGAACCCTGTTGCGTCACAGAGCCGCTGAGAAACCCTACTGTGTCCAGGTACACAGTTGACTGCTAAGCAAACATAGGAAGTGGTCATGCGCTATCTATGGCGTCTGTGCGCCAGGCCCTGAATACGGCAACCAAACTCCTCACCGGTTATGCCGGTATTCTAAAGGCATCTAAGACACCGACCCTGACCAGCTAGCATACCAAGCTCCTCACCGATTAGGTCGGTATTGTAATGGCATATTTCAGCCATCCTAACCACACACACGCATGACCATACTGGCGCAAAGCAGATAAAGGTTTGATACTAACGCACGGCCGAGCAATCAGGACAACCTGTTATAGCAGCCACGAGTAGAAGACCTTCCAGAAAGGACCAATAGAAAGCTGCTTCAGATCACAAACAGCTACAGGACCTTCCTGGAGGACCAATAGGAGTCGTAGCTGTATCTGAGCATGTGACCCCTGATCTCCAATGGGAGATCTTGCATGGGGAAGGTTCAGAAGAAGAAACAGAGGACTTAGTCCCAAATCTGCCTGCTCCAGCACTGGTTATAACCGAAGATCCAGGAGAGGCAGCAGCAAGTCTCTGCACAGTATTAGACCGGGCAAGACGCTGGGACCGACGTCTTTGCTGAGCCGGCTCCACTGCGGCCGGAGATGGATGGGGGACAGCAGCAGGAATGGCTCGAGATTCCCCTTGTGCAACATTGGGAACTCGAACTCTAACAGTGGCCATCTTTGTGAGTGGCTGCAGAAGACCATTGAATGAGGCCGAACTAGGAAGTGAGAGATAGAAGTTTAGTGACAGCTGAGTGGCTGTGTCAATGGATATTTTGAAATCGCCCATGATGATAGTGAGGATGTCAGCGGAGAGGAAAAGAAGTAGCCAGGTGGTGAAGTGGTCGAAGAAGGTGGTGGTTGGCCAGTTGCAGGTTGGTGGGGGTAGTAGATGTGCACAGAGTTCACCTTAAAGGAAGGGAGGGTAGCAGAGGGTGGAAGTGGGATGTGGGTGAAGGAGTTTTCTGACAGGAGAAAACCAACTCTTCCGCTAAGCTTGCTGCTGGGGAGGGGTGTGTGGGAAAGGTGGAATCCACTATAAGAAAGTGCAGCAGGAGAGGCTGAGTCAGAGGGGGTGAGCCAGGTTTCGGTGATAGCGAGGAAGTAAAGTTTGCTCGTAGTGAAAAGATCATGGATGTAGGAAAGTTTGTTGCAGACATAGCGAGCGTTCCATAGAACTCCTGTTAGTGGGACTGGGGCAGCGGGGGTTAGGCAAATGGGTATAAGGTTAGAGGGGTTATGGAAATTTGTGATAAAACATGGATGGGAGGTAGAAATGACTGTGGGGATGTGGTGAGGAGAGCCAGGATTTGGAGAAATATCACCGGCAGTGAGAAAAAGCAAAGAAAGTGATAGCAGGTGGGAGCAGGAGAGGGCATGGGAGGGCTGTCTGTGTTTGGAGACAGAGGATTTTATGCTGAGGAACAGTTTTGAGGAGGAGGTGAGATAGATGGGGAGGATGGAGGGAGAGATCACCAGTTCCTTACTTGGTGCAGGGATTAAGGAGGCTAGCAGAAAGTGAAGGATTATAGGGGTAAGAGTGAAAATAAACAGAAACATTGTTTACAGTGACTTTCCAGTTACCTTCAGTTCCCTTCTGGTTCAATTCTGGATTAATTCTTTCATTGCTCCACACACTTGTATGATACACTTATATAATGCACTGGGCAGACTGACGTCTTGGCAGATTATGCTATGCAATATATGTGCTAGAAAGCGCATTCAGGTGTGAAGCAGAGAGGAGTGGTCTGTGCTCATCTTGGTCAGATAAGAGTGAGCCAGATGCATATGATCAAGGCAGGGTAAACAAAGTCATAAATAACATTGGGGTAAAGCAGGGGAAAGTTGAAAAACAAATCAAGTGATTGCAAGGAGCAGAGGTATGGGAATGTCAGTGTGGAAAAGCTAGGTCACGTACCTGTAGGAAGAAAAGAGAAATGGACATGTTGATTAGAGTGCGATGGTGGCAGATGACAGGGTACAGTCTGCATACATCATATTATATTCTGGATTAATCATTTCATTGCTCCACACCTTTGTATGATACACTTATATGATGCATTGGGCAGACTGACAGTTCATTTTTGCTGCTAACACTAGAGAAACTTGACATGGTCTTGTGCTCACGCTGTAAGGATTCACAAGTGTGCAGTCACACAGAGTGACCACAGACTTTTAGCAAACGTCAGGACAACCCTTTATCTTAATATTCTAGTCCTGGACAACTTTGTCACCAAGATTAAGCCGCTGCTGTAAGTTTGGCTAATTTTTATACTGTCTAGTCTAAATGTTAGATAGGATTAATACAGCAAATCTGCTCCATTGTATTCAGTTATTCCCAAAATAAATAGGCTGTATATTTCATGTTGAAGATCCTTCTGGTAATCACAAAATATAATACATATATGTATTACAAGTATTTAAAGACACTTAATTTTCCTTACTCTTTTACTTTTACCTTTTGTTTGATATTTGTTCCTTGAGTAAATGCATGAGTGATATAATAAGGATCAAGCAGTCTGGTTATACATTTTATTTGTATTTTCGGTTTGCAAACAGTACTCAGAGCTAGAAAAAATGATTTTCTAAAATTTAAAATGAATTACTTTAGTAACTTTCAAAAATATATAAGGCAGAAAAAAGGTGAGGTATTTGAACACATCATCACTGTTCAGGCGAAAAGGAACATATTTTATTGCAAAGCATCACAACATTGAGTGACCTAAAAAAAAACTAGAAACTTACAAATACACTATGAGGTGAGCAAATGGATGTTAACCTTCGAAGCAAATTATAGGAAGCGCTAAGTACAGAAGCCCAATTACAAAATTATCTATCATCAAAATCAATAACTATATTATGAGCTAAGAGGATTTTGCAGGAAGAACTATGAGTTCATCCTTAATAAAAGCCTTTCAGATAAGGAGCAACAGAATAATCTTTGATAAAATGCAGCATGCAAACCAATTAGAAAAGAAGGTTCAAAGTGACAGTGAGGACAAATGTAACCCCTTAAGGTTGTTTGCATGTTAATGAACAAGCCAATTTTTACAATTCTGACCACTGTCACTTTATGTGGTTAAAACTCTGAGATTGTTTTTTCTTGACATATTGTAATTCATGATAGTGGTAAAATTTCTGTGATATGACTTGCGTTTATATACTGAAAAAAACAGAAATTTTGTGAAAATTTTTAAAATTTAGCAAGTTTCAAAATTTGAATATTCATGCCCTTAAATCACAGAGATATGTCACACAAAATAGTTAAATAAAATTTCCTACTTGTCTACTTTACATCAGCACAAATTTGGAACCAGTTTTTTTTTCGTTAGGAAGTTATGAGGGTTAAAAGTTTACCAGCGATTTTTCATTTTTCCCACAACATTTACAAATCCATTTTTTTAGAGACCACATCACATTTGAAGTAACTTTCAGGGGTCTATATGAAAGAAAATATCCAAAAGTGACACCATTCTATAAACTATACCCCTCAAGGGGCTCAAAACTAGAGATGAGCGAATTTGTTCAGATTCGGTTTAGCATTCGATCGGCATCGAATATTGTTTTTACAAAATTCGTCGAACACAGCCGAACATGATTAGAGTCAATGGGAGTCGAAATTACCGAATATGTTCAGAACAGATTATTAAACATACATTCGGCACGAATAGTGTTCAAATATGGCTCGAATATGTCAAAATCAGATTTGGAGACAAAAACCATAAAAATTCTCTCATCTCTACTCAAAACCACATTAGAAGCTTTTTAACCCTTCAGGTGCTTCACAGGAATTTTTGGAATGTGGAAAAAAAATGAACATTTATCTTTTTACTTCAAATCCCAATTTTTTTTTTATTTTGACAAGGGTAACAGGAAAAAATGTACCCCAAAATTTGTTGTGCAATTTCTCCTCAGCATGCCATTACCCATGTGAGGGAGAAAACGTTGACTTTTTGAATGTAAATGTAAAATTTGTGGGAACAATTGGAGGACGCCATGTCGCGTTTGGAGAGCCTCTGATGTGCCTAAACAGTGGAAACATCCCTCAAGAGATCCCATTTTGGAAACTATACCCCTTAAGGAATGTATTTAGATGTCTGGTGAGCACCTTGAGCCCCCAGATGCTTCACATAAGTTTATAACGTTCAACCGTGAAAATAACAAAATCACATTTTTCTCACAAAAATGTTATTTTAGTCCCAAATTTTGCATTTTCATGAGGGTAACAGGAGAAATTGCATAATAAAATTTGTAGTACAATTTCTCCTGAGTACACCAATACCCATATAAGGGAGAAACTACTGTTTGGGTGCACGGCAAGGATCGGAAGGGAAGTAGAGTCATTTGACTTTTTGAATGTAAAATTTCCTGGAATCATTAGCGGACGTCATGTCCCATTTGGAGAGCCTCTGATGTGCCTAAACAGTGGAAACCCCCACAATTGACCACTTTTTGTTAACTAGACCTCTCAATGAATGTATTTAGATATGTGGTGAGCACCTTGAACCCCCAGGTGCTTCACAGAAGTGTATAATGTTGAGCAGTGAAAATAAAATAAGCACATTTTCCCAACAAAAATGTTATTTTGGCCCCAAATTTTGCATTTTAATAAGAGTAAGAGGAGAAATTGCACCATACAATTTGTTGTGCAATTTCTCCTGATTACGCTGATATCCCATATGTGGGGGTATACTAATTTTGAGACACAGTGCAAAGCTCAGAAGGGAAGAAGCTCTATATTGGAGTTCATATTTTGCTGGAATGGTTTGAGAGTGCTATGTCACATTAGCAGAGCCCCTGATGTACCAGAACAACAGAAACCCCTTATATGTGAACTACACTCCCTAATCAATTCATGCTCATCTAAGGGTTCTGTAATCGTATTGACACCACATGTGCCTCACAGAATTTTATACCCTTGAGAAAGAATAAATTAAATTTTTATCACTAAAATGTTGTTTTAACCCCCAGTTTATAATTTTTCAACGTGCTAATAGTAACTTTTTCTACAACAAACAGGTTCATTTTATTCTGAGTGTGCTAATACCCTACATGTAATCGGGAAATATTTTTCAGGCACAGTGCAAAGCTCAGAAGGCAAGAAGCTCCAGATTTTACTGTTACGGTTTGCAGGTGCCACTGGGAGTGCCCTTGAGGTTCCAGAACAGCGGAACCCCAAATAAGTAACCCCACTTTACAAACTACACCTCTCAATGAATTCCTCTAGTGGTGCAATGATCATATTGACACACCGGTTGTGTCACAAAATTTTGTAGCATTGGGCAGTGAAGACAAAATAACTAAATTTTTAACACCAAAATTTTGTTTTAGCCCCAGATTTTACATTTTCACACAAGAAGTGGGCAAATATGGAACCATAATTTGTACCACAATTTCTATAGAACATGGCAATACCCCATATGTGGCTGCACAGTACCACTTAGCCATATGGAGACACTCAGGAGGAGCTCTATTTGCCTCCTGGAGCATAGACTTTCCTAAAACAGTTTGAGGACTCCATATACAGAGTTCTTAATTGCTAGCAGAGCAAAATCCCCCTCAAGAGACCCCATTTTGTAAATTGTAACCCTTTGGGAATTTATCTACTGGTGTACTCACAATATTGACAAGAAGAAACAAGAAGCAATGAATGTTGCCTAGTGAAAATTGTAGTGAACAGTATGTTGTAGTCACCATTACGTTATGCCCAGACCATGCTTCTGGAGATATGCACCCATAAGTTAGGTGGACTCTGATCGCTTCAGAAATGCCAAACATGTGGACGCCGTATGTGATTTAGGTATACTGTGGGGCTCAGAAGGGAGGGGGCATTTGGATTTTGGAGTGGAGAATTTGCTGAATTTCTATTGGAAGGTGAAGAGCCCTTTCATTTTTCCAGATCCTTTGTACTACCAGTAACGTGAAAGTCCTCTATATTTTCATTAATAGATGACAGACCTAAGTGGGGACTTGCTTTTTGTGAATTGAGTTGAAACTTTTATTGGGAACATTTAACATAATCTTTGGGATCACATTTATCCGGCACTCTACACTGAGCACTTACTCTCTGGTTTCCATCTAAATCTCTGAGTGACGTGATTCAGATAAAACCACTGTAGGATCCATTCACTATAATGAGGCAGCAGAGTTACTCTGAACTCTGTATGGCCTGTATTCAGCCGTGTCCTTTTCATCAGAAGTGCACAAAACTGTGGCCGGTGGCACTTTTATGCAATTCTAAAAAGATGGGCAACGCTGGATCACAGGTCAGACTGCTTCCACAGTGCCTCCATCTGTCTCATTGTAGGGAATCTTCCATCGAGGATTCTGTCTGAATCACGTATTTCATAGATTTACGCGGAAACCCCGGTGTAAATGCAATATTAATGTAGGCCGAGGATTACTGCAATCTTTAGGAGGCAGAATGAAAAAAATCAACAATATGTGAAGAATTGGTTTTATTTATTTTTTATGCCATTCCTCGTGCAATATAAGTGATTAAACGACTTTATTCTTCAGGTCGGTGCCATTACAGCGATACCAGATTAATATACGGTTTTTATGTTTCGCAGCTCACAATAAAAGACGCTTTTTATTGCAAAAACTAGTTTTTTGCATGACCGTATTTTGAGAGCTATAATTTTTCCATATTTTGGCGCACGAGTCATGTGAGGGCTTGATTTTTGCTGGACGAGTTGACGTTTTTATTGGTACCATTTTCAGACACATGACGTTTCTATTACATCTTTTGGGAGCAATTAAGGATTTTTTTAGGGGGGTTTATGTCATATGGTAAAATTGATAAGGCAATTTTATTCATCGGGTCAGAACAATAAAGCGATACCTCATTTATATCTTTTTTTATATATTGGCACTTTTACATAATAAATACTATTTTATAGAAAAACAATATTATTTTTGCATCGCTTTATTCTGAGAGCTACAACTTTTTTATTTTTCAGCTCATGGAGCTGTATTTTTTATTATTATTGTTTATTTCTATAGCACCATTGATTCC
>VIAB01008504.1:16919-29621 GCA_009801035.1 Oophaga pumilio
CTAAAAATGCATCCTTTATTGCATGAAAAGATTAAAATATCAATTCATCTATCGAGAAGTAGATGGTCACAGCGAGAATAAAACCCTCAAGGTCAATCCATTCTCATCCACTCGCCACTCATCTCAGCAAATCGCTAAAAGCCATCCCCTCTCATTCTTCATGCTGAACTTTTCCAGGAACAGCCCAGATGTCAGGATTCATAACAGGGTCCCATTGGGACGTCCTCATTTGCAAAACAAAAAAAAAATAATCTTAACCTAAGGGGGTTTCATTGTAGAAAACTAGAAATGTTTTACCTTTTAAAAATAAAAGCTTTAAATAAAAAAAAAAAATCTGGATTCTCCACCTGAAGCTAAACAACCTCCTCTAATCTGAATGATGCCTTTATACAATACAGTGATTTCTACTCATGCTAAATTCCCATTTCCTTCCTCTACATCTTCTGATCAGAGAACCTGCTTTATAATGAACAAAATAAAGTGAAATCTTTTGTAAGCAGCCTAATGAAGTTGGTAAATGATGCAGGATACAAGTCTAATGAGGAAACTCTTGGAATGCAGCAGCACAAAAAAATTTTTTAAAGCGAATCTCAACATAAAACGACTTCAAACAAAGCACAGGAGTTCAGTACATGATTGAAGTGGCCGAACACTTGGCACACCTTACCATCTACTGGTTTTCTCTGTGTCCACTCTTATCTGGTTTCTGTAAGGGCAAAGCTGTCAAAGAAGAGGAAGGCAGAGATGGATACAACAGAAGTCGACGAGGAGCATTGGACTACTTGGCCAAGACAAGAGGTGCACTGTTTGAACAGTAATTTTATGCTGACAGACTCCCTTTAAGGCCTGGGTTATGTAAAAAAAACCCAATATATACACACATATGCTGGCTGCAACCCACCCCCTTATAAATCCATCTGTACGAAATACCCCCCCAGCAGCCTGAGACACAGCTCCACACATGGACTGTCTACTCTCTTCATGTCCAGAAACTTTTTGGAATTTCCTGTCAAACTAGAAACCTAACAGAACGGGACAAGATTTTCTTCTAATAGAAAATATAAAAATAAATTGATGTATCCAATATGAATCCTGGCCTGTCCAGTGTGGACTACCACTCCAACCATTGCAGGAAGTGTTTGGGGAAATAACCTTTTTGCAGCCAGTGCATCAAGTAGTTTGAGCTAGCATAGTTGCTGTGGTCAAGGATGGGATAAGGTTCAGCTTTTGGTAGAGCGCTCTGGTGCAGGTCGGATGGGGCGGACACGCTCTGGGGCCGGCCTGATAAGACGAGGCCGCCCTCTACGCCTTGGAGCAACTAACGGAATACATTTTGCAGATTTCTCCACTGCCACAGGATTTTCAGCATCGGGGGTTATGGCTACAGGAGAGGTATTGGTTACGAGGGACCCATTAGTAATGGAGGACTCTTGCTTCTGCCGGGCTGCTGCTCTTTCCTGTCTAAGTTCACGCAGTTCATCTCGAATGTCTGTGAGCACACCGAGAAGTTGCTGCTGCAGCTCCCTGTCTTGGTTACGTTGCTGCTGATGTTGAATCCGTTCTTCCTCCCATATCCCCAACTCGCGATGGTATAACTGGTCCCACTGCTCCTCCAACTCAAGCAGTCGATTCATTTTAGATTTCCAAGGAGCCTTCCTATCGTCGGGGTCAAAGGAGCAATCTCCATTTGTGGGAAGTTCTCCTCCAGAAGAGGGGTCACCATCCCCATCTTGTGAGGCTGAAGAGGGCAAGGAATCTTCCTGTACATTCTCGCTGGGAGATGGGGATTGGGATTGTCTGTCCCACTCATCCTGATTCTCTTGCCAGTTGCCTCCGTCTTCCTCTTGTGCAGGTGAAGCCTTCCCTGCATCTTGACTGTCTCCTGCCTCGTGTTCCACCTTTAGTTGCACAATTCCCCCATCTTCACTAATTGGAGCGGCTGGGCTACTGCGGTTACTGCTGCTGTCGTTGCCGCCACTGCTTCCAGCAGCATTGCACTCAGTTTGCCCACCTGGATTATCCAGTGACCCCTCTGGGGAGGAAACAATGGAGTTCTGGGACTCACATCGTGCTGGAACAGAGACGAGCTGGGTAGTCACAACCTCCTGTTTCACAGTAAGGATCTCGGGTGCAGCTGTGACGATGGTCTGCGGTGCTGGGATCAGGTTTTGGGTAGTGACCAGGGTGCACACCTCTTTTAAGCCCGGCCAGGTCTCAGGAAATGGCTTGATTTTAACATTTTGGGTAACATTTTTATCGTGTTCGCCATTCTCTACGTCATCCGGTATATGGACAAAGGAGAGCTGAGCAGGAGACGTGCTGACCAGAGGGGACATGACCGAAACTTCTGGGATAGGCCTTGGACTTGCTGTGAATAAAATAAGAAAAGGAATGTAACTACAGAGATCAAAAGAAAAACTTGTGGTTAATGCAATCATTCTATGACGGACCCCATATCTATGCTCCTGCCACAAAAGAGGTCAGCCCCTAGCTGAGTATAATGGATTACATGACCCCTCCGATACAGCTCCAAAAGAAAGTACACCCTCTTACCAAGACATGCCAGGTGCATCCAGGAAACTCAGGCAGTCCCCCTTTCAGTAAGTTTAACACCATTTAAAGTGCTTGTCCAGCAAAATATATGTTTCCTTGTCTTTGTTAAGTTATATAATAGCACATATACGCAAACCGTGGTTACAGACTTATTTCCAAAGTCGGGCCAGACCCCTTCTCATTCTATGTATTGGTCATAATCTAGAAGGAGGCTGACTAGATATTGTAGTCAGCACAAGTAGCGTGCTGAAAACCAGAAGTGGAGCTGCTGGGATAGAGATAGAGGCACAGAAGCTGGGACATTGGGGCAAGGGTTATAAAATATGACAAAGTATAATTAAGCACGCCTAAATATCACATAAAACATACAGAAACTAATTTCTGATCCTAAAGTTTTTAACTTCTCTTCTGAAAGAGAATGGGAATTGGGCCAGATTCACTATTGCATTAGCGTCTTTTTTTGGTGTGCCAAAAATAAAGGGCATATTTTGTGCAAAATGTATGAACTACGAGTACCATGTTGAAAAAATGTGGTTCAAATATGTCAACAAATACCACAAGACAAAAAAAAAAAGAAAAAAAAAAGATGCAAACCATGAATTGGGCCCATTATATTTATGATTACTCCCGCTCATTACATCATCTGAGCCCGGCCGTTCTGTAAGCAGGACACCTTCATGGGTAATTTTTTTCATACATTCATGCATGCATATGTGTCTATAAATCATGTTTGTAAGGTTTCAGTAAAAAGTGTTCCAGTCTTCTGTCTTCTCCATCCTTTATGTACAACTGTACATGGCGGACTGCAGAATGACCAGAGATTCAGGAGTGAGCTCGTTCTCTGGTCTGTAATGACCATCTCTCTTCTCTGTCCTGTGTGTCACTGAACGTAGACTGCAGAATGAGTAAATATTCCCAGAAGGATCATTTGTCACCGGTGTCACTGATCATGCATGGTAAGGCTGATGTTCTGACATGGGTGATGTGGTATGATTTCTTGGTTACTCACAGTAAAATCTGTTTCTCGGAGCCTTCATTGGGGGGGACACAGGAAGCCATGGGTGTATGCTGCTGCCACTAGAAGGCAGACACTGCACAAAAAAAATAACTCCTCCCCAGCAGTGTACACCCCACCGACTGGCACCAAGTTAGTGAGAAAACAGTAGGAGAAGCAACATATAAAAGGAAAAATACACCACAAAATCCCAAACTAACAGAAAAAAATCAATACAGTTATCAAACGTGAGGGTGCTGTGTCCCCCAATGAAGGCTCCAAGAAACATTTTACAGTAACCAAAAAAATCCTGTTTTCTCTATCGCTTCATTGTGCAACACAGGATACCATGGGACGTCCCAAAGCAGGGAGGGGAAAACCGTCCAAACTCCTTTCACGTCAAAGAACTAGCTACTGATGCTTGCAAGAGTCTCCAACCTAGGCTGGTATCTGCCGATGCGTAGTTATGGATTGTGTAGAACTTGGCGAAAGTGTGAATAGAAGACCATGTCGGCGCTTTGGAAAGCTGTAAGGTGGTTGCCCGATGGCGAACGTCTCAGGAGGCACCCACCACTCAGGTAGAGTGGGCCTTAATCCCAGGTGGAGGCGTTCTGTTCTTAACCCAGTACGCCTCTAAGATAGCCGCCCGGATCAAGTGAGCAATCGTGACCTTTAATGCCTTAAAGCCTCTATGAGAACCTTCCGGGACAACAAAGAGAATCAGTCCTCCCGAAGGGAGCAGTTCTGGAAAAGTAAACGGGAATCGCGCTGACCAGGTCCAATCTGTTCAGAGAGCACTCTAAGGAATACAAAGGACAGTAGGAAGGATCATAAGTGTAATCTACCTTGCAAAGAAAAGAGGGTACTGGCCGCAAAACTACCTTATCCTGATGTAGAATAAGGAAGGGTGAGTGACAAAGCGCTGCCAGCTATGAAACCCACCTGATGGAAGTAATGGCCACAATAAATGCCATTTTCTAAGATAGAAAAGGACAGAGACTTTTCTGAGCGGTTTAAAAGGGGACCACCCAAGAGCTTCCGGAACCAGGTTGAGGTCCCAGGGATCCACTGGCGGTCAATACTGGGGAGCTGCATAAGCCACTCTCTGAAGAAAGGTTCAGACCGGAGGGCGTGAAGCCAAGTTCTTTTGGAAAAGAAAACGCTGAAACTTGGCCCTTCAACGAGCTGAGAGCAAGCCCTTCATCTAATCCCACATGAAGGAAGGTCAGAATAGATGGAAGAGAGAAGACCATAGGCGAGGTCTGATTAGACTCACACCAACGGCAGAAGGCTTTCCATGTCCGGTGATAGACTCGAGACGATGCGGGCTTCAGAGCTTTGATCATTGTCTGAATCACACGGCCCAAGAACCCGGATACTTAGAACCACGGTTTCAACAGCCACGCTTGTTAAAGCAAGCGACAGAGAATTTTCATGGCAGATGGGACCCTGAGAAAGGAGATCTGGTGAGTTCGGGAGACGCCTACATGTGTCTGAGTAGATTTGATGACCTCTGCATACCAAGCCCTCGTGGGCCAATCCAGTGCTATCAGGATGACCAGCACCCCTTCAACTTTGATTTTCTTCAACAGCTTGGGAAGAAGGGGAAGCAGAGGGAACAGGTAAGGCACCACGAACTGTGACCAGGGTATCACCAGAGCATCGACACCCACAGCGAGAGGATCGCGGGATCTGGAGACGAACTGTGTGACCTTTCTGTTAATCCAAGACGCCATGAGATCCACATCCTGAATTCCTCACTGGAGACAATCTGATGGAAGAGGTCCTGATGTACAGCCCATCCTCCCACCGCAATACCTTCGCGAATCAGAAAGTCGGTGGTCAAATTGTCTATGCCAGGGATGTGCACTACCGATATTGCCAGAACCTTGTTCTCTGCCCAGAGAAGAATCTTGAAGACTTCGACCATGGCCAGCAGATTCAGAGTTCCTGCCTGGTGGTTGACATATGCCACTGCCGTGGCATTGTCGGTCTGGCCTCGAATTGGGAGGCCCTTGAGAAGGTCCTACCAGTGGAGAAGGGACAGAAGAATGGCTTATATCTTGAAAATGTTGACTGGCAGCGAACACTCTTCTAGTGACCAGCAACCCTGGGCAATGAGGTTGTGGAGGACAGATCCCCAGCCGAGGAGACTGGCATCTGTTGTAATCACCTGCCAGTGGATAGGGAGAAAGGACCGGCCCTGACAAATGAGGGGAGAGGACAGCCACCAGTTTAGAGAAGACTTGATTTGGGATGAAATCTGGATTGGATAATCCACGGAGAGAACAGACCTGTTTCATTTGGACAGGATGGTTTGTTGAAAGGGCCTGGTGCGAAATTGAGCTAAGGGAATCGCCTCCGCAGCCACCACCCTGCCCAAACCCACCATGGCAGAGCAAAGGGACGGAGTCAGAGTAGCTTGAAGAGAGCAAACACCTTGTTGGAGAGCAGTTTTCTTTCCCTCTGGGAGAAAGTTACTCGCCTGATGAGTGTTGAACAGCATGCTCAGGAAAATCAGATGCTGGGTAGTGACAAGACAAGATTTTGGCCTGTTGCGAGGAATTGGTTGCGAAGAACCCCGAACCAGGGAGGGGTCGGTATTTGAAAAAATTGTCTCTGGGCCATGAAATGAACTCCATATTGTATCCTGACAATACCACCTCTCTGACCCAGGCATACTTGACAGCCAGGCGTCCCTGAAGAACAGGAGACGACAGCTCACCCTGAAGGACTCCCTGGGTAGAAGAGGAGCGTCATGCAGAGGAGAATCAGCTATATCTGCTCCTAGAGGATTGCACGGGCGCCAGAAAGGAGACGGCTTGAGGGAGGGGGGTCACTTCTTTTTTTCCTGCCATTGCTGGAAGGAATCCGCCGTAGATGAGAAACGGACGAAATTTTTGTTTGGGAGGAGTGCGCCGAGATTTAGCTTGAGGAAGAAGAGAGCAGTTTCCATCAGTGGCCTCCATTATGATCTGGTCCAGCTTGGATCCCAATAGTTGTCATCCCTGGATGGGCAGCCTGGTCAGGGACTTCTTGGAGGACAAGTCCGCCTGCCATGTCTTAGCCATATGGTTCTGTGGATGGTCACTGTATTACTGGACGCTTGAGCTGCACAGGAGGCAGCCACTACATATTTTGCCACTTGAGAGATCTGGTCCGTCAAGTCGGCTAACTCGTCAGGTGCGGCTCCCACAAGGATGCAGAGTTGCTTAGGCCATGCAGATATAGACTGACACCCATGTCGTGGCAAGGCAGGGCATAAGGAAGAACCTGCTGCTTACTTGGCAAATGACTCCATGAGTTTGTTACTGGGGTCCTTAAGTAATGCCCCATCCGTAAGGGGAAGGACCATGTTAGTGGACAGTTTGGAGACTGAGGAGTCTACTGTCGGGGAGACGGACCAAATATCCGTAAGATCTGAGGGAAACTGATACAAAAAATACTGAGATGCTTTCCTCTCTGGAAGCACCTGGTCAGATTTTCCATTTCTCTTAAAAGGACCCCCTTGAATTCCTTATGGGAGGCAAAAACTCTAGGAGTTTGTCTAGACAGTCCACTCCCTGATTAGAGGGCTCCGAAGGGACATCCTTCACATTGACAGTCTCATTGACTGCTACAATGAGACTCTTCACTATGTCTCATGTTAGAAACCTGATCAGGGTCCAGGTCCAACTCAGCTTCAGAACAGAGTCCAAATACAGAACCGCAGGTGTATCTGGGGAAGACCGGGAAGAAGCTACCCGTCCAAAGGGACCAGGTGCAAAGAAGCAAGGAAATAATTACTGAAAAACGCTGAAAACCGAGGTAGATAGGGGTCTAGTGAAAGACCCATGTCCGACTCCTACTGACACTAAGCTAAACATATTAACTTGGTGCCAGTTGGTGGGGAGCTAATTTTTTTTGTGCATAGTGTCGGCCTCCTCGTAGCAGCAGCATACACCCCATGGTTTCCTGTCTCCCCCAATGAAGAGATAGAGAAAATACAAATTGCTGTGTTAATGTAACGATTGTTCACCAGACCGTCATTTGTTCAATGGTTGTTCAACCATTTACTGTGTATGGCCACCCGTAGAAGAAGCTTCATGAGGAGAGAGAGAAGTACTATGGACCAGAGAACAAGCTCGCTGACTGATCAGTGAGAATTCATTCTGCGGTCTGCTATGTACACGGATGCATAGAGGATGAAGAATTGAGAGAAGTGTTACAGACCAGGGAACAGGCTCACTGACGGATGACTCATCCTAAAGTTTGTGATATTCAGTAAAACACAGTGCCTTGAAAAGTATTCACACCCTATGAACTTTCCACATTAACAAGCCCAAACTTAAATGTATTTTATTGGGATTTTATGCGATACCAACACAAACTAGCAAGTATTTGTGACGTGTAAAGGAAAGAAAGGATTTTCCAGTTTAAAAATAAGTCTGAAAATTGTGAGATGAATTCGTACTAGTACATTGTGTTCATCTGTATGTATGTCTTTTCAGTATAACTACAGCTGTTCTGTGAAGGCCTCAGAGGTTTGTGTGAAAACATTAGGGATCAAACAGCATAATGAAAACCAAGGAGCCCACCAGACAGGTCAGGGATAAAGTTGTGGCGAAGAGGAAAGCAGGGTAAGGTTAGAAAAAATAGCCCAAGCTGTGAACATCTCACGGAGCACTGCTCAATCCATCATCCAAAAATGAAAGGTGTATGGCACAACTGCAAACCAGCCAAGACGAGGCCGCCCACCTAAACTGACATCTCAAGCAAGGAGAGCACTAATGAGAGAAGCAGACAAGAGGCCCATGATTACTCTGGAGGAGCTGCAGAGATCCACAGCTCAGGGGGAGAATCTGTCCACAGGACAACTATTAGTTGTAAACTACACAAATCTGGCTTTATGGAAATTGGCAAGAAAGACACTTTTGAAAGCTACAAGAAGTCCTGTTTGCAGTTTGTAAAAAGACATTTAGAGGATATAGTGAACATGTGGCAGAAGGTGCTCTGGTCAGATGAGACCAAAGGAGAACTTTTGGGGCTAAATGCAAAGTGCTATGTGTGACGGAAAACTAACACTGCACATGATGCTGAAAACACCATCCCCACCGTCATACATATTGGTGGCATGCTGGGGAGGAGCTTTTCTTCAGCAGAGGCCGGGAAGCTGGTCAGAGATGATGGGAAAGTGGATCGAGCTAAATATAGGGTAATCCTGGAGGAAAAACAATTAGAAGCTGCAAAAGACTTGAAACTGGGGAGTAGGTTTCACCTTCCAGCAGGACAACGACCATAAACTTCCTACAAATGGAGGGTTTACATCAGAGCATATTCATGTGTACGAACGGCGCAGTCACAGTCTAGACGAAGTCCCACTGAGAATCTGCGACAAGACATGAAAATTGCTGATCACACACATCTCCATCCAATCTCACTGAGCGAGTGTGCAAAGACGGGTCAAAATGTCACCTCTAGATGTGCAAGGCTGGTAGAGACAGACCCCAAAAGACGGCAGCAGTAATTGCAGAGAAAGGGGGTACTACAAAGTACTGTCTCAGGGGCTTAATACAGAAGCACCTCACAATTTCCACATTTATATTTTAAAAATAATTAGAAAACCAAGAATCATTTGTGTCAAAGATAACAGCCGGGTGGGGTGTGGGTCACTGGTTTATACAGGATGACTGGACAGCCGTTATAGGTGGCTTCAGGGGAGCGGTTTCCAGAGCTGGAGGAACAGAGCTATTTAATTTTATATATTTCACTCAGAAAGGTAGGCTGGGTTTATAAAAATATACAATAATGATACGAAATGGCAACAAAAACAATACGATATATACAATTACATAGAATAAAAAGTAATAATGAAAATAAATAACTAAACTTGATGTCACGAAAACTGCTCAGAGCTTAGCAGACGGAATCACTCAAATTGGGAAAATGGACAACCCTCACAGTGAACTAGGACTTCCAGAATGAACAATGACCTAAACCCAAATTCTGCTTTTCATTAGCTCAAGGATACATCCTCATAACGCCCCTTGAGTTATTGTGGGGGCGGATTGTGGGATGTGCTAGGGCTGTTTGAATTCTACGTGATCCCCAACTTCCAGGATATCTTCACCCCTGGAGGTCCCAGGCGTTAGATATTGATGTCATATTTCTTATCGCAATTTTACCTTTACGTCAAGATCAAACATGGCCTGGATGGCATCATCTATTGGATCGTTATTAGTTTGGAGGGGTTAGAATGGCCAGAAAGTGATGTGAGTGAATGTGATCTGTTTGTCCCTTTGCTTCGCCGCCAAAAATATATCTCCCATAAATATCGGATCAATGCAAACCCATAATCAGATCATTACTGGACACTGGAGATAGTGTCTAACAAAAGATGCTTTGATGAGAGGAAGCTTATGGCTGGGAAGGCAGTTCTCTTCTGTGTAAACTAATCTCAAAGCTTTCGATCTTTCTTAAAGCATTTCCCTGCTGTAATTAGCAGGTCCCTGCAGGAGGCCTCTGCTTCAAAGGAGGTTGAAGTATCATCTCCCTATTTCCCCTCTTCTAATTTGTTTCTCTCTCCCTAGAAATAATTGGTTACACATGTTCAATTCTTCAAAGGAGACTGGAGTGTCAGCTCTTCTCCCTTCTGGATTAGTCTTATGGATTTTAATTTTTCTCTATGACAATTTGCTTTATACTTCAAAAATTCTTGCTACATTGTGTTGGTATCACAAAATCCAAATAAGATACACTTAAGTTTGTGGGTGTGATGTGGAAAAACTCACAAGGTATGAATACTTTTTCAAGGTGCTGTATAGAGGATGGAGAAGAGAGATTATTAACAGATAATCTTAACAGCATGACTTTTCCAAAAAATAAAAATAGTTATCCAAGTATGTGAATATTCTCATTAGATAGCAGCAAGCAGAAGACTTAAATAGTGACCGCGTATAAAGGAAAGTTTTGGAAGTTTTCGTGTTTTCCACTAATACATCAGAAAATAGAAGGAACCCCTCAGTGAGTGGAGAGGTTCAAACACTAATCCCAGGTCAGATGAAGTCACAGGCTGACTTCTGAAGAGCTGTCCGTCAGCCGAGACCGGCCCGGAATGAATGAATGAATGAATGAAGAGTGCAGATACTCACCGGTGGAGCCCACCATGTCACTGCCCATTTCTCCTCTACATGTGATGAATATGGATTGTCGGGGAACACCTGGAAGGGAAGGACACGGACATCATCAGCAATGGGAGCGAACGTGTGACAAAACCAATGGTGCCCTGATAGCAATCAGTTCAGGCTGGGGAGAGTCCTCCTGAACAGAGATGAATAGTCTACTGCTCTCTGTTATCAGCCATCTTAGCTTGGAAAGAATTTGACAACAGGTAAACTCGATCCTTTGTTCCCTGTTATCAGCCACTTCAAGCTGTGCCAAGAGGCTGACTGTAGTGTTTGTTAATGGGGTGAGTCTGACTGACATCGCCCCTCTTATAATGCTCCAGTGCTGATATAACCTGCTCGGATGCATTGTGGGAGATGTAAGGAGCCTGATGTTCACACTACAACTCCCAACCCAGTTGTCTATTAGTCCCAATGGACAGCTTGTCATACCCCAGCAGTCTTATAACAGGGGGCTACAGTCCACTTACCAGGCTCCATGTACATGCCCTCCTGCTCCCCGTCCAGCGTGCAGTGGTGGCCGATAGTGGATGCCACCAGGTCCTCCATTGCGGTGAGCTTAGTGTCAATTATTGGGGACGCCCCGGGAACAGGGGCCACTTTGGTGCCAGTTTTCCGTTGGGTGATCTTCCTCTTCACCTCTAGGCGTAGGTCTCGCCATTTATGTTTCAGGTCGTCGATGCTCCGGGGAGTGTACCCCAAATCATTGACATTTTTTTGTATCTGGGTCCACAGTTGGCTCCGGCGCTGGTTCCGGCGGGTGGACTCTGTGCGCAGCGCCTCGGAGCCGTACAAAGCACTGAAATGTGTCACCACGTCCCGCACCAAAGTCTCCGTCTCTTCATTGGAAAAGTTGGCTTTTCTTTTCCTGCCCGCGAAGGACATCGGCATGAGGGGCTGCAGGAGAAGACTTTCCTTGAGCTGCAGGGCGGTGGCGGTGGTCATGGGGGTAGTTGGTAAGGTTAGAATGGATGACAGTGGCAACTCTGGGGTCTCAGCAGGTGTGGGGGGCGACGTGTCCATCGGTTCTAGCTTTGGTACCAATTTAGGTTCCACGTTTGGAGAACTTTCTGAGGCGTCGGTAGATGGAGCTGGATCTGAAGAAGAAGCGTCAGATTCCGCCATGATAGAGGCCTCTTTCCGTACGACTGCTCTGGTGCCGATTCTCCGAACAGGAAGGTTTCCGCCAGACATAAGGGCGGCAGGAGTCAAACTCTCAGTATATGAATCTGCAGCGGGAAAAAACATGAGATAAATAAGAATTCAACATCACATAATATCCCCCCTTCCGATAATACAATGCGCCGCTCCAACCAATGCGACACAAGAGCTGCGAGTGGGAGCTACCAGTCCGACATCAGAAAGAGGGGAGGATAACTGCAACGAAGGACAGAATATCAATCAGACACGGGGGGCACATTGCATGTGTAATGGGGGTGGGCTGGACTCTTTCACAGAGAGAATATGGAAAAACAAGTGCACCAGGAAGAAAGTTACAATGTATCACATGAGAAGATACATCTGATATCAGCAATATCTGGAAAATGGGAAAAAATTCAGAATAGGAGAAATGGGTCAAAACCTGCAATGACACCAATGTTTCAGAAGTTACATTTTTATGGCGTTCATTGTGCAGTAAAAATCACCTGGTGATCAGATTCTCCATGTCGGCGCGATAAATCGATGATATGAAAATCATGAAGCGCGACGTAAATAAGAAGTAGCAGAAGTTTCCCTACAGTCATTAATGTTACTGAGGATGGGGAGAGAAGCGACCACTGGAGGGCGCCATCCACTATCCCGAGTGCGGCATGGCAGCGAACAATCTCCACACCGAGAAGGAGCAACGGACAAAGGGGCGTCACGGACAAAGGGGCGTAACGCCAAGAAGGCCGGATACCGTCAGCAAACGTGTCCGCAACGCGACCTCAATGTTACCATATGGGGCGCACAGGTCACAGCATCCGCAAAGTGCCACAAGGAGCAGACGCG
>VIAB01008505.1:0-16418 GCA_009801035.1 Oophaga pumilio
ATGGACGGAATAGTACGTCTGATGGCAGAGAGGGGTTAATGTTTCAAATGTTTGGAAATTTATGGAAGTCTGTACCCTACCAAGTATTGAGTGCATTTACTGAACATATATTTCCATAGGCCAACATTTCAGATTTTAAAATAATTTTTTCAAGCTGGTGTTATAAAGTATTCTAATTTACTGAGATAATGACTTTTGGGTTTTCATTTGCTGTAAGCCATAATCATCAATATTAACAGAAATAAACACTTGAAATAGATCACTCTGTTTGTAATGACTCTAATACATGAGTTTCACATTTTATATTGAAGAACTGAAAAAAAATTAGCTTTTTGATGATATTCTAATTTTGTGAGATGCACCTGTATATTCTGCAGCATTACAATATTGATGTAGTCACAAGTTTAAGTAAAGGTCACATGCAACATATCATAGAGACCCTAGCAAGAAAAGCTTGACTCAGATCATACACACTGAGTGACATAAGTATTGAACAAGTCACCAATTTTCTAAGTAAATATATTTCTAAAGATGCTTATTGATATTAAATTCTCACCAGATGTTGGTAACAACCCATCCAATCCACACAGCAAATAAATCAAATCATATATGTCCATAAATTAAGTTCTGTGTAATAATGAGAAATTACACAGGGAAAAGTATTGAACACGCGTACTGAAATTTGCATACATCATGGTCAAGTTGCATAGCATCAACCAAAGTGAAGAGAACTGGCTAACCCGACATGCGTTTCACACAGGTGAGGTAAGTGATGTCATTCACTAACAACTGATGCACCCTTTTCTAATATGTATTTAACAAATTCATTTTTATTACGTATTTTTACAGATGCTTATCTGCATTGTGCCATACTTTGGGGTCTCTAGCTCCTCTCCCTATTTTCCTTCCTCCCATGTTTCTTTCTTTCTCTTTGAATGGATCCCGGGTATTGCATTTAAATATGTTTATTTTTCAATAAAGTTCTTCATTTTTGTATCAATATATAGTCTTATTTATGTTTTCCTTGTTAGGGTATGGTCCCACGGTCCGGAACCAATGCGCTTTGGACGGAGCGGAAACCCCGCTAAGCCCAAAGCCCCACCCCCTTCTGAACATGCTGTGGTTCCAGATGTGTTCATTGAATACATCTGAAATCGCCGCACCCATACATAGGACTGTTATTTACCTTGCAGCGACGCAAGGTATATAGAACATGCTGCAATCTAAAAAGACGCGCCGCATGTCCGGTTTATCGCGTATGTCACCCGCATAATCGGACGCATAGTGGAGACAGGATTTCATAAAATCCCCTCCACTATGCAGGAACATCTGGCCTCTGCAGATTAAACGCTGCGGTAGGACGCAGCGTTCAATCCGCAGCAAATACTGAACGTTTTCTGACCGTGGAAACATACCTTTAGGGTGGCGATAATCTGCAGTCTATAATTTATTTCCATGAGACTTATTCTGCCTTGTAAACAAAGAGAGCTTGGGAAAATTTCATATTGCAGATATAAAAAGGACTGAACAAAAATAAAATCCAAAAGTATAAAGAAAGCCAGGAATTTTAATTAAGCCTCTATAGCCTTTTCTTTGAATTCTATGTTAAATAATTGTCTTGTTCATGTTAAAGATCCAATAAGGTTCTTATACATTTTATTTCTTAAGATTGGGTGTTTTATGTTGCTCTACAGATTTTACCCACTGTAACCTCCTTGTGTTTGGAGAAGACAATAATACCCTGAGTCAGAATATTGTGCTTATGACTCTTATAAGTATAACATTCTCCTTCGTGGAACTATACATTGATTATGGAGAAATACGAAACACATGCCGTATAGAAAATTGAAGTAATGAGACCAGAACTGAATAGTGAAAGGAAGGGAGAGACCAACGGACAATGTAACTCCAGCAGTATTTTAAGATTCAAAACTCAAAATCATTTTTTTAGCTTTTTTTTTAACAACTGGAATTTTACTTTGAAGGTATAAATGTAGTTTCTTTTAGCTACAGTATGAATACATCTCCATAGGAAGCCATGGCAGGCTTTTATATCATAAGGAATCATTCTACTCGGTAAAGAATACTAAGTTTACTTATAAAAGTCATCATATTCTGATATTTTGTTTCTTGTTGATTGGATAATGAATATTATATGTAAACCTGTGGACATATACAGCATTTATAGGGAATACACTCCAGACATAAGGCCTGCGTGTACAATGTCAGTTTTTACTGGCGACAGAGATTAGTAAAAGCTTTACCCCAGTTTAGGGCACCATTACTATTAATAATAGTATATAAGCTAATAGCCAATGTTAGAATTGCAAAACTGTGCAGCCAATCAGCAGTATTGTGTCCTTTTGCAATAACGACACCAGTGCCATGTGTGGCACATCCTAAGTGAGGTGGTCTTGCAACTTGGCATCAGAAGCTTCAAGATATGTATCTGATATAACCATTTTATTTATTCAACGCAATGTTATGCTGAGATAGTTGTCTCACCAAGGCATCGCCCTTCCTAACACCCTATTACTGCACATGGATATCACAGAGGGGTCTCTTGGACTCCCCCGCTTCACTAGCCATCGTCATTAAGTTGACTGTAGCAGCTGCAAAGAAGTGGGTCATCTTTTTGGAAAGTGATGTTTACATGAGGTTATTACTCTAAGATTTTCAAGATATGCAAACAGAATATTTAAAGAGTTTTTGTCTACTACATATATTTGTCACCATCCACAAAATAGGTTATTACTATATGATTGCTGGCGTTCTGACTGTTGGACTGTCACCAGTCCCAAGAACCACCATTCTATTCATACAGGGATCATACATTTGTTACCTATATGGTAGATTGAAGATTTTTATATTTATTAGGAAAACCTTTTTGAAAAACTGTTCATTTAGGGGAAAACACTGAAAGCAAAGTGGCACTGTGCAAAGGGTTTTCAAATTTAATTTTGCTTTTAATTTTTTTTATGCCTACAGACTTGTATTAGGAAACAATTATAAAATAAGAGTTGATCATCCTCTCTGGGTCAAGCAATGGTTTACCAAAACTGCTCCAATCTATATTTGTGATGGTTGGCCGCAGCAGTGACATCACTTCTAAAACACAGAAGACTGCTTCAGCCAATCGCTGGGCTCAGAAGCTTTTGCCATCTACCTTGGCAAGACTGCTGTGCTCAGTAATTGGCTGCAGTAGTCACATGTGCTACAGTCATGATGCTAATTATGCAAATTGTCTCTTCAGAGAGGAAGAACTCTAGTGCCACCTATCGGAAGGTAGCAATCCTACAAGTCAATGTTTACCCTTTAACGATCCTTGTCACATGACCTAGGATAATAGCCAAACCAAAATCTCAATTTCCAGACACTGTGTTTCGGGTTACTGCCCCTCGTCAGTGCAAAGCGGAGATCTGGTTTGGCTGTGTGAGAGGCGTCAGACCATTATCCAAGAAGTATCGTCTCTCCTTGCGGAGATCGACATGCTAAGCATGCCGAGATGAGGAGACTTAAAGCCACAATGCTCCTCTGGGAAATATGCTAATTATGCAAATTGTCTCTTCAGAGAGAAAGAGAGCTCGAACTCTAGTGCCACCTATTGGAAGGTAGCAATCTTACAAGTCAATGTTAACCCTTTAATGAGCCTTGTCACATGACCTAGGATAATAGCCAAACCAGAATCTCAATTTGCAGACACTGTGTTTTGGGGTACTGCCTCTCGTCAGTGCAAAGCGGAGATCTGGTTTGGCTGTGTGAGAGGCGTCAGACCATTATCCAAGAAGTATCGTCTCTCCTTGCGGAGATTGACATGCTAAGCATGCCGAGATGAGGAGACTTAGGAGAGACGATACTTCTTGGATAACAGTCATGATGATAATGCTGCAGCCTGTAAACGTAACTGGAGTAATAGCAGTGCTCGACTTGGGAAAGATAAGATACTGATTTCATTATTTTTCCATAGCGCAAGTCTATGGGCATAATAAAATAAAATAAAATGGAAAATCTCTTTAAGTAACACGTATCATGCAACAAGGTATATTGGACACACATCACTAAATCAAAGTAAGTATGTTAATAGATAAAAAGCACACTTTTCACAAGCACTGATTAAGCAAGTACGAAGAAGCAATAATGCAGGGAAGCAGAGCAAGGGATAACAAGAGTGCATTTAATTTACAGCAAGAAACTCCTCGCAGGGAGATAACTGGGGAATAACAGGGAGATAACCAGAAGGGGAAAAGCAGGTGAAAACAGTGTTTTTGTGATACAACACAACAGTCTTGCTATCAAATTCAACTTATCGTGACTCCGCTGTCCTTCAATCATGTGCAGTCCAATGGATGATGGAATACCTGGGCGGAGGCTGACACTACGTCTTTAGGCTTCCCCGCCCAGCACACTGTTCCTCTTCTAGCATCAATGGGCGGTCACCAGTTCTGCCTGTTGAGCCCCTAGTCCATTAATCTGAAGAGCGGAAGTGTGGAGCTCTGCACGAGTCTCTACTCGGCGTGTGCTCTGCTGCGCACCCGCCGATAGCTTGATTCACACCCCAGGATGCTGCTCCTGGTGCTCATTCCTCAGTACACCTATACCTATGGCGCCCATCTCTCTACTCTTTCACTGGTACTCAGGGGCCCTCACTGAACCTCTCCCAGGTCTCTGCTCCAGGCCTCACCTTACTTCGCAGAGCGTAGTCTGCTCCTGCCTTCTCCTTCCTCCGGCGGGGACTCTGGCTTTTCCCATGCTACACTCTTTCTCTTCCCCTTGCTTACCATGCCCCTTCTCTCCAGGTCATGGGTCCTGTCCTGCTCCCATTTCCTTCCCCCCTGCTACACTGGATGCCTTGGCAGTTCTGGACCCGGCATTGCACCGGTACCCACAGCCCGGTCTTCCTCCTTACACTGCATACATGTCACATCAACATAGCTTACTCATCAGACACATCACACAACCAAGCACAGCACATATATCACCTAAGCACAAACCACACATCAGACACGGCACACAAGCACATTGTACTCATCAAACACATCATACAAGCAAAGTAAACACCTAAGACATATCACTCAAGTACAGAGCATATATGACCCAAGCACAGAGCGCATATCAGACACAGCACACAAACACAGCATACACCTCTAATGCACAACACAAGCACAGAGCACTCATCAGACACATCACACCAGCACAGCGACAGGGAATAGCACGAACAGTACCTCTGATTCCCAGGTGCTGGTACTTGTCACACTGATGACACAGGGATGTCATCAGTGTGCATGTGTGCTGGATGTTTTTGCGGTCTCTGCTGCTACAGGAAACACTGACATCAGTAAGAGCCCTTAGTGAACTCGGTCATTTACCAATCTTTGGACAACATTTGCTGATTTCAAGGAATAAAGCTAGGGAATCCAAATACGAATCGGAATGTGCAACATTAGTGCCAAATTTGAGATTGGCGAACGTTTTCTGAACAAGTTCACTCATCTCTAGTCATAACAGTCGAAGACAACTGATGACCCTCGTGCTTGTCATTACTGAGCTCCAAAGTAGACTGTGATTTCTGCTATATGATAATCCCATCTTCAAGACCCCTAAGGGGGCTAACAAGATCAGTAAAAAATTTTAAAAAAGTTTTAAAAAATATGAAAAAAAATGCTAAATGTTCAAATCACCCCCTTTTCCCCCATTGAAAATAAAGATATGAAAAAAATAAAAAAATACACATATGTGGTATAGCTGCTCTATCAAAATATAAAAACAATTAAGATGATCAGTAAACACCGTAACTAGACAAAATTCAAGAACGCCAAAATTACGTTTCTTTTCTATGCCACAATTCTAAATGTTACAGGTCTCAGAAAATGGTGACACAACTTAAAACATTTTTTTTTTAAATTTCAAATTTTTTTTTTCCACCACTAAAATAATCAAAAAATTGCATGTTTGATATCGCCGTCATCGTATTTATGAGGAGAATCATATTGCATGGTCATTTTTACCACAAAATGTACACAGTAAAAACAGTTCCCAAAAAACAATGTCAGAATTGTGTTTTTTTTAACAATTTGACTGCATTTGGAATTTTTTTTCCTGTTTTGCGCACACTCAGTGGCAAAATGAATGGTGTCATTCAAAAGTACAACTCATCCCGCAAAAAAACAAGCCCTCATATGTCTACTGTATGTGGACAGAAAAATAAGAGTTACGGCTCTGGGAAGAAAAGCGGAAACTGAAAAAAGGAAATTGGCTGTGGCTGCTTATATGGATCCAAAAACTTTGATTTTTAATAAAAGCTTTATTGTCTTTTAGATTCCAGAAAAAATAGAGCTATTTCACAGAAAGGTGTGTGAGGTATAGACACTGCATTTTTGCATTATCTTTCTACTCTTCATTTAATGAGATTAATGTTTTAATGGCTAAATTTTGATGTATCAAAGAGAAAGAAAGAAATAAGATATTTTAAACACTAGCTATTTTCTGCTACTGGAATTATCTATACAAAAAGCGCAAAGGAAATAACTCCGGAGTAATGTAGTGATATAAATCTGTTGTACTTACTGTGTTAACATTTGTTGGCTAGAAACACAGATGACTTCAAAATGTGAAGTCCTCTGGGGATCCTACCAGAAGCAAGTGTCTACCCTCGCATCATTTTTTCCAGACATATAATTCAATGAAGTGATTTCTTCTGGCAAAAAACTAATCTTGCAGGCATGTGTGCAATAGATGAAAGTTCTCGTCTTCTCGTCTCTTGCCTGAGCTGACTCCATGTTAATATAATTCCTCCCACATCATTTTTGTGGAATGAAGCTTGGTCCTGGAGTGCAAAGTCTCTGCACAGGTGTCTCTTTCTGCAAAAGTGCAACAATCCTTTAGAATTTGTAATGTCTAGGAAACCAAGTAGACCGTTTTATATGGGGGATGGGATTTTCATACAAGTGAACTTATTGGAAAAGTTCAGATTAAACAATGGTAACATTCTACATTTTATTAGAAGCAAACATGCTGATATAGCTTCACATATCAAACATACTGGACTAGTCTGTAGATACTGGAGGAAAAAATGGAGCTGTGAAATGATTGCAAAGATGAAATCTAGTTACACAGAAAGCCTATGACACCATTTTGTAGGTAGCAAGTTCCATCACATGCCATATTTATGGAGACATTCTTCCTTAAAAGCATTGCTTTTATAACTAAATATAATGAAGGCAACATATGAAAATATGGCAGCACCAAGGCTGGTCTTTGGTCATAAGGTATCCTGTGATCTATATTATATTATTCTGATGTTTTTTTTCCATATGGTGTCTTATAATCTGGCTAAATAACACAACAATACGGTGATGGCTATAATATACTGTGCCAAATAACAATACCATAAAGTTCCCAACTAACACCAACAGTTTCAAAAGTACTCTTTTCTGTCACAAGAACTCTACCTTTATAGCAAGTCAGGGTGTGATTTTTCTTCCCTCCTAAATATTCCATAATCAATTATGAATGGTATTATTGAAAAGTGGAAGTAACCACAACTCAGTGGAGACCATGTTAAGTTGCAGATCGTGGTTGCGGAGTGCTGAAGAGCATAGTGCCTAAAAGTTGCAAACATTCTGCTGACTTGATAACAGCAGCGTTCCAAACCTCCTCTTGCTATAACATCAACGCTAAAACTGCGTTGGGAGCTTCTCACCATAGGTTTCCATGTCTGAGCAGCTGCATGCAAGCCTTACATCACCAAGGACAATGCCAAGCATCAGATATAGTGGTGTAAAGCAGGCTTCCACTGGACTCGGAAACAGTGGAAATGTGTTCTATGGGGTGACAAATCACACAGTCTGACAGGCTAACTAATGCCAAAAGAAAGTTACCTGCCTCACTGTATAATTTGGTGAAGGAGGGTTAATTCTGTGGGGTTGCTTTTCAAAGTTTAGCCTAGAACCATTAGTTCCAGAAAAAGCAAATCTCAATACTTCAGCATACCGGGACATTTTAGACAATTGTAAGCTCCAATATTGTGGCAACAGTTTGGGAAATGTCTTTTTCTGTGCCAGCATGTCTGTGCCCCTGTGTACAAAGCAAGATCCATAAAGGCATGGATGGGTAAGGTTGATGAATAAGAAGTTGACTGCAAAGAGCCCTGATCTCATCCACATCAAACACTTTTGGGATAGAATTAACATTGTGACCCAGTTCATCTTGTCCATTGTCATTATCTGACTTCACAAATGCTCTTCTGGGTGAATGGGCAAAAATTCACCAAAATGCACGTCGGGGTGGGCGCCACACTGAACTCTTCCAGACCACCAGGTAATGAATTCACTTGCCTACTCGTATGTTCTGTTTCACCATGCTGTGTCATTCTATTCTAGTGTGTCACTTCTGCGCAGTCATTTCAATTTACACTTGGGTAGATTGCAATATTATATGCCACCTCAATGGAATCTGATCTTATTTGCTTCTAACATGATATGACACCTTATTTAATGCTGCTCTCATTTGTTTGCTTCTTTATACGCAACAATTCTTGTAAGAGTCATGCCAGACTGTTTTACACAACCCACTTTAACATTGGCCCCCTTTTCTTACATACAGTGGCATGTAAAATTTTTGGCACCCCGGTCAAAATTACTGTTATTGTGAACAGTTAAGCAAGTTGAAGATTAAATGATCTCTAAAAGGCCTAAAGTTAAGGTGACACATTTCATTTGTATTTTAGGCAAAAAACTGTATACTTCCTTCATATACCATTATGTTTCTTTGTGTAAATATATTACAAATATGGAATTAGTGTGTTAACTTTCTGGGCATGTTCCTTACTCATGTTATTACGGTTAGTTTACAATCTGCATGTATTCATAGCTCCTCTTATATTTGATTATCATCATTCATATTTTTACATATATCCTGTGTCTTGACAAGCATCTATGTTATCTCATCTGTGCATTCTCATTGTCTTTACTTGCGCTTCAGGCTTATATTTTCTTGTGTTTTGGCACATACCTGCTCCCTGTGTGGTTGAGTGGGTATTTAATATATCTTTTATATACCCTGTATATACATATGTACATGAATAATTGTCTTTTTACTGTTGTGTGGACACCCTTCTTCTACAGTGCCACCATTTTACCATTGTTTGTTAATAAATGTTTTTTACTTTTGTGTTCATAGCTGACTTCTTCTATGACTTTAGGTTTGGTTTTATCCATTGGGCATATATTTATATTTCAAAATAGAAAAAAAGAAAAGTAGTGGGCTACAGCCCTAAGCCAGCTCACCAACAGCCACAGGTGAGGTATTTTTTCTGAGAAAATGTTTATTTTGAAATAGCAGATACTAGAGATGGTGTTAATCAGTCTTCAGGATCCAGTCCAGTGGCCAGATCAGTAATCTGTGGCCATCGGATTGGAGTCCTGCGAGCTGCCTCATACTTGACAACATCTGCAACTTTTCTTTTGATCATCTGGCCTGGTATGACATCACATGTGCATTATACCACAATGATGACATCGTACCATGTTGACTAATTAAAAGATGAGCCAGGGATGCCTTCAGGTAAGGGGTAGTTTGCAGGTCACCTATCTGGGGAGGCTACAGATTCCTTGGGTTGTTGTTGGACTGGGTCCAGTGAATCAATTTACACCATAACTAATGAAGTAAAAAATGGCTTTGTTATATTTTCCCATGACTCACATTCCAGCAGTGATAATTTTGAAAAAAATCAAGAACACAGTAAAGCTCTTTATACAATCTTTTTGTTACTTTTTTCTTCATATTGAAATGTCTATGTACGTTTTCCGTCTATAACGAAAAGTTCCTTCACCTTTACGGCCTTAAGATGATGTGTAAAAAAAAATGTCAATATTTTGCTCATGTTTTATGATGAGTGAGCACTGCTGTTTAGATGAACCATGAACACAGACTTACTGGCATCTGAACATCTGGGTTTTACTTCATGAGGGCATGCCTAGATTTTAAAAGAGCTGGTCACTATCAGTTATAACTGGTGAAGACTAGTGATGAGCGAGCATACTCGGTAATGCTCGGTACTCACCCGAGCATCGCTGTACTCGCGGTGCTCGGCGAGCACCTAGCATTTCCAGGATTGTTCAGCGGGAGATTGGGTCCATGCCCTGCATGTTTGGCACTCTTTAGAGCGCCAATCAACATCCAGGGATTGTCTGCCACGCACTGTAATGCCGCAGCCATGTTGGTTATGGCATTACAGTGATTGGCTTGCCGCACAGAGTCATCAGGTCTACATCCGACCTGGCGCCGCACAGCTCGGCACAGTCATCTCCGGACTCAGGTAGTGTAAGGAGAGTTGCTGCCAAGATAGGGTAAGATTTGGGGGTTTGAAAGATAATGTGGGTATACCATAACTGAATACACAAATCCAGCTAAATCAACAGTCCTTCTAAGGACTAATTATGAGGTATAAAGATTGCAGTGCTAGGTAGGCAGGGAGTTTATGTGGATATATACATATCAGTGCAAGGCAGGCATTGTATGTGGGTATATAGATATTACTGCTAGTCAGGCAGGCGTTGTATGTGGTATACTTCATTGCATACATCAGGAGGGTCCATTCCATTACTGTCTGCGGCTGCTGCCTATTACATATATTGACCGTATTTACATAGCCCCAGGTATCAGTGGCCACGACTAATTTTTGGTGCATTTAATCCTGATTTTTAATTCAAAAGCAATCCAGCGCATATGTTTTTTTTTTCTCCATTTGCTTGTTGTGACTGCAGAATACCATTTTTGTGGCACTGTTAAATTTTTTTGGTGTGTCTTATACAATTTCTTGACACCATTTTTCTGCCCAAAAAATAATTAGCTGCCAAAAAAATATTTAGCTACAAGGCAGATATTTTACACTGGGTTTTGTCCTCCACACGTATCGCATATCATTGCGCTTAAAATTTTGCCATTTCAGGCCTCCATAGAAATGTTTTTGTTGTATCTTACTCTACTTCTTGACACAATTTTACTGGCCAAAAAAAAAATACAGGCCAGATATTTGAAAGTGTGGTGTCACCGTCACACGCCTCATCTATCTGTGGGCTACAAATTGTGCCATTTGAGGCCTCCATTCAACTGCAGTCCACTCAAAAGTTGCTGGATCCTGGTTTTCCTGTCCGCAGTCCTCAACAACCCCAGCAGTGAAGGCTGCAGCCTGGGTTTGGGCCTTAGTGGTTCTGTGAAAGCGGACAATTTCGAATCACAGGCTACTTCCAACTCTGCTGTCACATCACCTTGTTTTGGCTCTGTTATTCGTCCGGTCGTTCCCTCTGGAGTCTCACGGGATTCTTTCATCTTTGTCACCTTGTCGCCTACTAAGCACATTACACTTTATGGATTACTAATTCCATCCAGAAAAAAATGTTTGAATGCTTTTTTGGGGATGTAATATAACACTGAAATGTAACACAAAGCATATAATATTCTATGGATAACAAATTCATCCAATAAAAAATTGTAATGCTCCTTTGGAGTGTTATATACCACCAAAATGTAACACAAGGCATGTAATACCCTTTGGATGAAAATTTTAATCCAGAAAAATCTTTCAACACTTTTTTAGAGTGTTATGTACCAACAAAATGTAACATAAAGCACGTAATACTCTGTGGATGACTAAATGAATTCAGAAAAATTTTTGAATGCTGTTTTGGTGTGTTATATGCCACCATAATGTAAAACAAAGCACATAATACTCTATGGATGACATTATAGTTAATTTTTTCAACCTTCAGAAAAAGAACATGGTCACATGCTGCAGCTATATATTTAGCAAAGGACTGAAAAGCCCTAAGCCCTGCCTAAAGGCTGTGTTCTGCCAATCTCCCTGCTCCTGCAACTATACCTAGGCTAAATGCAGAATGTATTTGATACAAACAGCAAATCACAAGATTAACTCTTAGAAGGACTATTAGTATGATATATCAGCATCAACACAAGAGGACAATGATTAGTTAAACTGTGCACACACAGACCTGGATAAGTGCTCTCTCCCTCCAATCAGAACTGTTACTGAGCAATGCATTGGCATCAGTGATTGGAGTGTGACAGTGCCTGTCCTTTTATAACCCCTGATAAGGTAATGCGGCCAACCAATCACAGTAATGCCACTACTAAGATGGCTACAGCATTACAGTGACTGACAGGCAATCCTCGCATGCTTATTGACTGTGTAACAGGCACCAAACATGCTGGGTGGAGATTTGCAAATCTGAGCACCAGCCAATGCTCGTTGAATGCCGAGCACATCCAAGCACACAGACACTCGGGTGATATCTGAGTATCACAGAGCACATTCTCTCATCCTTACTTGCTTTATATGCAAATAATGTGAGAGCAGTGTAGACTACAGGACAAGCCGCTCATAGCTGAATGTATTACAGCAGAACTGAGCTGTATAGTTTTACTAATACTACAGCTCTGCCTCTCACCAAAAGTGCTAAGGAGGAGTGCCAACCCTGCAACAAACCAGGATTTAAGGAGACTGTGAGTTGCTCAAGCGACAACTTGAGCATAACCCTTTAATGATGGAGAGTGAAAGAAAGGCTTACTTAGATATCTTTTGTGTTGTGCTCTCTCACTTCTGCTAGCATGACTCTCACCACAGCTTCATGGGACTGAATGCCATACTGAAAGAAATGGTGAATGCCACAAAACTCCACCTTCCAGACCGAAGTTGCCAACTGTGACTTATTTTTCTTTCTTCCTCATTTCTCTTGTTTTTTCATTGGAACAAGTGAGTTATAATCTGCTTAGCTGGATAGGGTATCCAGTAATGGTAATTAGGAATCCAAGTTTGGGAAGCAACACACCAGTGTGTTCACTGTCATAAATGTACAGAATTCAGTTCAGTTATTGCTGTTATGTAAATAAGGGACTGTGTCCCACATTAAATGTAAATCATTGTTCAATTGTGCATTGCTTTATCATTAATACTCAGGTTTGCAAATACAGATTAAAAACTGGAGAAATTGCTTGTGTATGGTATGAATGATCTGTCATTGAATCATGCTATTCATTACTATAATGAATTTTGCTTTTGTTGTCTGCAACCAAAGCATGAAATTCCTAACATATGTATGAGTAAGATGTGGTTATACCAGACATTGGCTTGCTTAATTTTCCATTAACGCTTGTTATGTATGGCTTATGGTATACATTGAGTATATTGCGTTAGTAGCCGAAATCATTAGCTGTTAGACATTGCCTCAGGAAGAAAATAAGCACATTTTTTCCATTCACTTTTAAACAATTTGGTCTAATCCATTAAGTCATCTTCCAATGCAATTTGATAGGTCACAGTGGGCTACTGTACACGAGTCATGTCTTCTTCCTGTGCAGACAGTCTTAGATATAATGGTTAATACAGGTTCAAAGATATGTACCGTAATAGGCTTAGCCTGTGAAATCCCAACTTATCCAAAGTAGATAAAGAATGTCGCCTGTGTAGACCAGAGGTTTCCATGTTGATTGCTCATATGTTGTGATGAATCTGGTTAAGCACAATGTCACTTTATTCGTAACAGGATTAATGAAAAGTACCTTTACACATAAGAGAATATTCATAAGATACAAACCATATAACAACTACTGGAATTAGGTAACTGGAGAGTTTAACAGTAGAGATGAAAACATTTTTGCACAGTCATAAGAAAAATTAAGTACACAATCTTTAAGTCATATGGTTTTATGTACTAGTAACTAATAAAAAAAACACCTGGAACTAAGAACATCTTAAAGTTAGGTAAATATTACCTAAGACGAACAATAGCACAAGATAAATTATAACATGTCCATATTTGTTAAAAAAAAACTATGCCAAGATACAGAAATAGTATGGGAAAAATTGTGTGAAAAATTAGGTACACGTCATGAATCAAAAGCTTGTTGGCGCACTTTTAGCATAAAGGACTTGAAGGTTTTGTTTTTCAGGGGAGGACAGTTTTGGCAAAGGCTTTGGTAATACCAATAAATATATGTTATATGTAGGTAAAATATGCCATGTATTCCATAAATTTTAGATACTTACTGTGGCATGTAAAAGTTTGGGAAACCCTGGTGAGAATTACTGTTATTGTGAACCGTTAAGCAAGTTGAAGATAAAATGATCTCTAAAAGGCCTAAAGTTAAAGATGACATGCTCCTTTTGTATTTCAGGCAACAAAAAATGTTGTATTTTTTTTCTTCCTAAAAATTACAAAAAGGAAAATGGGCTAATACAAAAGTTTGGGCACCTTTGTATCTTTGTGTGCTGGTGTAAGGAAGAGGACAGGGCTGTGGGTACCTCTGAGACACAGATTCCGGAACTGCTGAGGCCGCATCCAGTGTTGTAGGGGGAAAGGAAAATGGGAGCCATACAGGAGCTCTGACCTAGAGAGAAGGGGCGTGGTAAGCGGGGGGAAGACAGAGAGTCGAGTGCAAGAAAAGGCAGAAAGTTCCCACTGAAAGGGAGAGAGAGCAGGGACCGGCTGCGCACTATGGAGCAAGTTAAAGCGCAGAGCAGAGACCCAGGACGGGGTCAGTGAGGACTCCCTCGTACCATTGGGTACACAGAGAGACTGACACTGGGTAAAGCAGCACGGTGCAGGTGTTTAGGTACCGGCGAGTGTATCGAGGGACAAGCGCCAAGTGAGACATCATGGTGCATGCATCATATTGTTGGAGGGTGCGCAGAGGAGCACACGCCAAGGAGAGACTTGTGCGGAGCGTCACAATTCGGCTCTGCCGTTGAATGGACTAGGGGCTCAGCGGGCAAAACTAGAGACAGCCCGCCGCCACCAGAAGCATGACTGTGTGTTGGGCAGGAAAACTTGAAGACACAGTGTCGGCCCCTGCCGGCATTACATCATCTATTGGACTACAGGCGACTAAAAGACAGCAGAGTCACGATAAGTTAAAGTTTATAGAGAGACTGTTGTGTTGAACCACATTTATCCTGTTTAACATGTCTCCCACCTTCCTGTTATCTCCCTGCCAGAAGTTCATTATTGTTAATTAAACAGCACTCCTGTTAACCCTTACTCTGCACCCTTGCGCTACTGCATCTGTTTACCTGCTTTACACTCAAATAACTTTGACCAATGTTTCAGACCTTATTTGGTCTGTTAGGGTTATCACTATCATCATTAGGAAAGGCCAAGTGATGCAAATTTCCCAGCTTTAGAAAATCAGCCTCCTCTAACCTTGTGCCAAAAAACATCAGCCATGGGTTCTTCTAAGCAGCTGCCTAGCACTCTGAAAATGAAAATGATGGAGTCCTACAAAGCATGAGAATGCTGTAAGAAGATAGCAAACCATTTTCAAGCTGTTCTTTTCACAGTTTGAAATGTAAATAAGGAATAGCAGTTAACAGGAACAGTGGAGATCAAGATAAAGTCTTGAGTATCAAGGAAAATTTCAGTGAGAGTTGAGAACTGCTAGAGAAGCAAATCAGAACCCTTACTTGACTGCAAAAGACCTTCAGAAATATTCTCTGGAGTTGTGGTACATTGTTCTACTGTTCAGAGACACCTGCACAAATATGGCCTTCATGGAAGAGACATCAGAAGAAAACCTCTCCTGTGTCCTCTCCATAAAGTTCAGTGTCAGAAGTACGCAAAAGAACATCAAAACAAGCCTGATGCATTTTGGAAACAAGTCCTGTGGACAAAAGAAGTTAAAAAAGAACTCTTTGGCCACAGCGATCAAAGGTATGTGAGGAAAAAAAGAGCTCAGAATTTCAGGAAAAGAACATTTTGCCAACCATTAAGCATTTTGGGTGTATCAATCATGTTTTGCGGTTCTGTTGCAGCCAATGGCACAGGGAACATTTCACGAGTAGAGGGAAAGAAGGATACAATGAAATTTTAACAAATTCTTGATGCAAACATAACACCCTCTGTAAAAAAACTGAAGTTGAAAAGAAGATGGCTTCCACAAATTGATAAAGATTGTAAACACATTAATATCCACAATAGACTACCTCAAAAGACGCAAGTTGAAGGTTTTAGAATGTCTCTCACAGTCCCCTGATCTGAACATCATTGAAAATCTGTGGCTAGACCTCAAAATAGCAGTGCATGCAAGATGACTCAGGAATCTCAGAGAACTGGAATAATTTTGCATGGAAAAATGGATGAAAATCCCTTAAAGAAGAAGTGAAAGATTCTTCGCTGGTTACAAAAAGTGTTTACAAGCTGGGATACTTACAAAAGGGGGTGGTACTAACCATGCAGGGTGCTTAAACTCTTGCATTGGCCCATTTTTCTTTTTGTAATTTTTAAAATGTAAAAGTTGAAAAATTTTATTTGCCTAAAATACAAAGGAATTGTGTCATGTTTAACTTTAGACCTCTTAGAGCTTATTTCATCTTCAGCTTGCTTAACTGTTCACAAAAACAGTAACTT
>VIAB01008505.1:61051-73726 GCA_009801035.1 Oophaga pumilio
TAAAAAAAATATATAATTTTTCAGTTGCAAAAAGTTAGACAACCGTATCATACTTTGTCATTTGGTTGGGTTGAAATTAAGCTGAAAAAGGCCTGATCCACAGGCCACAAAAAATTCTTCTGTTATTAACCTCATGCAGCAAGGGACATGATTTTAAAATAGTTTTAGCATCTAGTGTGTTATAGAGGCCTGATCCATTGGCCACAAAAAATTCTTCTGTTATTAATGTCATACAGTAAGGGACCTGACTTTAAAATACTCTGTAGCGTCTAGTGTGTTATAGAGGCCTGATCCATAGGCCACAAAAAATTCTTCTGTTATTAACATCATACAGTAAGGGACCTGACTTTAAAATAGTTTGTAGCATATAGTGTGTTATACCGTAGAGGCCTGATCCATAGGCCACACAAAAAAATCTTCTGTTATTAACATCATACAGTCAGTGACCTAACTTTAAAATAGTTTGTAGCATCTAGTGTGTTATAGAGGCCTGATCCATAGGCCACAAAAAATTCTTCTTTTCCTAGTTTTATACGGTAGGGGACCTGACTTTAAAATACTTTATAGCATATAGTGTGTTATAGAGGCCTGATCGATAGGCCACAAAAATTTTTTCTGTTATTAACGTCATACAGTAAGGGGCCTGACTTTAAAAATGTCTGTAGCATAACTTCTTTGTCATACAGGCCTCATCCACACTCAAACAATTATTTTTTCTTTGACTCACACGACACAGCACGCCATATTTCAACTTTGAATTTTCTGTCGCTGAAATTCAGCTGTTTGCTGAGGTGGTGCAGAGTTTAAAATCTAATTTTTTGTTGCTAATACTATGCTCTTTCTGCACTATCTGAGCAACATTAGTGGGAAAAAGCGAGGCCGTGGTGGAAGGGGAATTAGGCTTGGTGTTCAAGGTATACATGGGGTAGGTGGTAATGTTTGTGAAAGCACATCCTATGCAAAGACAACTGACAACTTATGTTACTGGACAGGCTACACCACTACCTTTCTTTGGTAGATGCACAGCGGTACGCCTTATCGATGATGCCCAGAAAGAGCAAGTGCTCGAGTAGATGGCAAGCGCAGCTTCAAGTGGCCTCTCCTTCTCTTCCTTCACCTCAACATCACACCCAGTACAGTCTACAAATGTGGCACCAAAATTCCCCTTTCTTCCCCCCGCATCACAACTATCCAACCGTTCAACTGACTGTACAGAACCACAGATGCATGAGTCTGAATATGTGTTCACACATTCTATGGCATGTTCATCAGAAGTGTACTCAAAAACTTCACAGAGTCAATAGGAGGAAATCTGCACCAAGCTTGGATCCGGGGCAGGAAGAAGTACGGTCCGAACAGCATCCTGACCCTCGTAATTAGACATTAACCCCTTGGGGGGTGATCCTGATAAGACTCAGATATCTGAGGCTCACGCAGACTGTACTGTGCTGTCAGGGCAAGAAGAGGAAGAGGGTGACTCCAATGGCGAAGAATGTGATAACACAGAAGATGATGATGAGGTGTTAGATCCCAGTTGGCATGACCATAGAGGCACACAGCTGAGCAGGTCATTTGAGGAGGAAGACAAGGAGGTTCCACTGCGCCGTACGTCGCAGACATGTAGTGAGGCAGCCACGACGACCAATGCATCCTCAGCCACAACTGTGCCTCTAACAGCGTCTGTCGGTCAGCAGCTCACAGGGGTGGCAACGGTTGCCTAGCCTGGGCCTTTTTTGACACTGCAAAGCATGAACCAACTCACGTAATCTGCCAACTTTGCAAAAAAAACTGAGTCGAGGTAAAAAGTGCAATAATTTGACAGCTATATGTATGAAGCTTCTTGTGAGCAATCAACATGCTTTACTGTGGGAATCCCACTGCGCAAAAATGCAGACCAGCGGACCTCAACAACCATCAGCCACCCTATCAATTGCATCTGCTGCTTCTTCCTCTTCCTTTGTTACCAAGCCAACTATTGATACGCAAGTCTTCACCCACAGAAATGCGGGTTCTTTACCCGCTCCAGTCACGCAGACTGAGAGGCCGCTTTAAGCTGTTTCAGAAGCGGACATGCCTGTTGTTTTTGACTGATCTCAGAGAACGATCACACAACAAGTTTGTCAATACACAGTAACATCTCCACCTCTCTCACGGTCCAGCGGTTTGTCCGGTTTACCATACCCCGACCTCTCACAGCACTGCTGCCAGCCCACGGTTCCGCAGTTGTGGTCACGTAAAAGATTCTCTCCTGCTACGCATGACAAAGCTAAGAGGTTGACCTTCACCATCTCCAATTTGTTGGCCAAGAAAATCATGCCTTTCCGCCTAGTAGATACAGACCGTTTCTGAAAGCTGATTGCCGTCACAGTCCCCCAGTACAATTGCCCAGTCGCAATTACTTTTCTAAGAAAGCTGTGCCTGCGCTACATCAGTATGTCACAAACAACACCACCCATTCCTTGACAAAATCTCTGTCTCCCAGGGTGCATTTCATCACAGACACTTGGACAAATAAGCATGACCAAAGGCATTAGATCTCACTGACTGGGCATTGGGTGACTCTAGTGGCTGTGGGGACAGGAGCTGCTCCACAAGTCTTGGAATCCCCAAGGCTTGCAGGACAAACCTCTACATTTAACACTTCCTCCACTGCTTCTGCATGCTCTATCTCCTCAAGGGCCTCCACCTGCGCCCTCAACGTCTGCCTTAACGACACACGCATTTCAACAGTGCAGAGCGAACTCCCACCACCTCCGTACTGCGCAGCCAGGGCTCACCGCAATCAGGCAGTCTTAAAATTTATATGCCTTGGACATCGCAGTCATACAGCTGAAGAGTTGTGTACAGCTCTCCAGCCTGAGTTTGATCAATGGCTGTCTCTGCTGAACCTGCATCCAAAGAAGGCTGTGTCCGATAATGGTGCGAACCTGGTGGCGGCCCTATGGCGAGGCAAGATCACACACGTGCCTTGCATGGCTCACATCCACAAGCTAGTGGTACAGCATTTTCTCAGCCACTATCCTGGCCTGGGTGAGCTGCTCCATAAAGCACGTAAGCTGTGTGCACATTTCCGCCGTTTGCACCCCTCTGGTCACCGACTTGCATTGATACAGAGGTCTTTGTCCATGCCAGTTAACAGGTTGATGCGATGTGCCAACACGGTGGAATTGCACTCTGCATATGTTGCAGTGACTGTGGCAGCAGCAGCGAGCCCTGATGCAGTATGTCATGTCGTATAACCTAGGCCGACGCAGTATTGATATGGCACATATCATGTTTATAGAGTGGGCAGAGATTAAGGACCTCTGCACCCTTCTGCACAGTTTCGAAATGGCTACTAAGATGGTTAGCGCTGACGACGCCATAATCAGCAACAACTATTCTGGTCATCTATATGCTGGAGTAGACTTTGAATTTGAGTAGCCTGAGCTCGCCTCACACGCCTTGGAGGTTTTATCGTGCCCGGTAGCCAGCGTTCTCTCAGAATGTGTCTTCAGTGCTGCTGGTGGTGTCCTGACAGATAAGCACATCTGGATGTCCCCTGAAAGTGTAGAAAGCCTAACTTTCATTAAGATGAAGGAATCATGGATCTCCAAGTACTTTTCCACCCCAATCGCAGACTATACAGACTAGGTGATATTGCATTCTTTAGTGTGATGCATTAATGTCACGTACCAGCACTCTGTGATATCTTTAGTGTTGCTGCTGTGTCTGCTGCTGCTGATGTTAACGCAAATTTTTGGAAATGTGAACAGTCACGGTTGGTCTACATCTGCTGGGTTAGCTGTAGTGAAAGACGTGTCGGTCCCAATTATACTATTTCTATTCTCGTGACAGTTATTCCACATCGGTGGTGTCAGGCCCACTTTTTTTAAAATTTGAACACTCCTGGTTGAGTGTTCATCTGCTGGATTGGGTGTAGTGGAAGAACTGTTGGTTCCTATTATACTATTTCTACTGTGGTGAAATTGATGCCACTTTGGTGGTGTCTCCTAATAATTTTTGGAAATGTGAACACTCCTGGTTGGGTGTCCATCTGCTGGATTGAGTGTAGTGGAAGAACTGTCGGCCCCTATTATACTATTTCTACTGTGTTGAAATTGATGCCACTTCTGTGGTGTAAGGCACTCATTTGTTTAAATGTGAACACTCCTTGTTCAGTGTCCATCTGCTGGATAAGGTGTAGTGGAAGAACTGTCAGTCCCTATTATACTATTTCTACTGTGGTGAAATTGATGCCACTTCTGTGGTGTAAGGCCCTCATTTCTTTAAATGTGAACACTCCTTGTTCAGTGTCCATCTGCTGGATTGAGTGTAGTGGAAGAACTGTCAGTCCTTATACTATTTCTCCTGTGGTGAAATTGATGCCACTTCTGTGATATAACGCCCTCATTTTTTAAAGGGAATCTGTCACCCTAAATTGGTGGGATATTTAAATGATGGCAGTTAGGTCAGATGGGTGGTGTTCTGGGTACTTGCCTTAACATGTTGTTCGCAGCTGTCTCCATTATTTCTGGGAATTGTAGTCATTGCCCTCCATATAACGCACCTGCGCATTGCAATCTTGAATTGCGCACGCGCAGTATGCTTTGCCCGCAGATTGCAATGCGCAGGCACATTATATGGAGGGCAGCGACTACAATTCCCAGAAATAATGGAGACAGCGGCGAACAACATGTTAAGGCAAGTACCCAAAACACCGCCCATCTGAACTGACTGCCATCATTTAAATATCCCGCCAATTTAGGGTGACAGATTCCCTTTAAATGTGGACACTCTTTGTTGGATGTCCATCTGCTGGATTGGGTGTAGTGAAAGACCTGTCGGTTCCTATTGTACTATTTCTACTGTGGTGAAATTGATGCCATTTTGGTGGTGTCTGCCAATAAGTTTTGAAAATGTGAACACTCCTGGTTGGGTGTCCATCTGCTGCATTGGGGGTAGTGGAAGAACTGACGGTCCCTATTATACTATTTCTACTGTGGTGAAATTGATGCCACTTCTGTGGTGTAAGGCCCTCATTTCTTTAAATGTGAACACTCCATGTAGGGTGTCCATCTGCTGCATTGGGTGTAGTGGAAGAGCTGTCGGTCCTTATTATACTATTTCTACTGTGATGAAATTGATGTCACTTTTGTGATGTCTGCCAATAATTTTTGAAAATGTGAACACTCCTGTTTCGGTGTCCATCTGCTGGATTGGGTGTAGTGGAAGACCTGTCGGCCCCTATTATACTATTCCTACTGTGGTGAAATTGATGCCACTTTTGTGGTGTCTGCCAATAATTTTTTGAAATTTGAACACTCTTTGTTGGGTCTACTTCATGCGTGTTGCCTGTAGCAGCAGGCCTCTGAGACCGTCAGGCCTCCACTTCCTTGGACTCAACTACCCGTGTTACTATCCTTAATTTTTTCTGACAATGGTAGTTTAGAAAACTGATATTTGTGCCACCTGAGTGTGGCTCAGAATGAAAGCAGGTAGAGGTGATGCATGTTGTATCAGGGCTCCCAGCAAAGGGGCCCTACACCGATCCCTTACCCACCTCATCTTACTGTGACGTTCAATTGAAAGCTGTAAACGCTGTCCCAGACCCCGATACCTCACATCTGGCTGATTGCTGCAGTGACATGCTAAAATCTGTACTGTGGGTGAATTGAGGCCGCTTTCCTGGTGTCTGTTCCTCATTTGATGTGTTTTGGCAGCATTTGGGGCCATTATAAGGTGTTGTGCATACGTTTGTTTTTGCCTCCCATTAACGTAAATGACGTTCAGTTTTGTTCGGCGAATATTCGACTAATTAATAGGTGAACGTAATCCGAACCGAACATTGAAATATTCACTCATCTCTCTTTGTAAATACCTTCTTTCATTATGAATGAAACATAAATATCTTCACTTTTCAATTTATATTTCACATGTCCACCAACTTTAATACCATATCCTGCTGAATGAAATAAATTTTTTCACATTCAGGGATGAAAATCAGTATATAGCATATTTCCAGTTCCTTATATTTAGAAATAGGGTGCTGTTCTTGCGAAGAACATTAGCTCTCATGATACATACATGATAAAAGTGGTAGAGAAGTGGAAAGAACCCTGTCCTCAAGGGCTTATAGTTGGCAAGAATGATAGGGCCATAACATATGATCCAGTATTTGAGGAATTTCCTCTATTAGCACCAAAACTAGTATTTTTCCTTTTCTTGTAGAGGTCAATAATGATCTGTTGTCTTCCAAGGTTAAAGTAAAGAGATGCTGGGCAATAACCAGTAATGTCAGCTAGTACAGAGCCCACAGGAGTTTCCATGATCAGTGAATGACATATGATAACACTCTGAATCTATAGCAGGCTGCATGACAATTGGGGGCAATGTAATGGTTGACATTAATGTTTGATACCCAGCATGTGTTCCATACAGACCAGGATAGTTCAGAATAAGCAGCTGAAACCAATATAAATAGACCTCATACAACGGGACAACTTAATGACTTATTTCCAGATGAGTTAGATTTATTCATGAAGAAAAACAAGACGGAGGAAAACTACAAAGTCTCAACTGCTAAATATGATAGTGATATAGTTTACAACTAAAAGGCTGTCATAAAACACTACATGGTTCTTTATTGCCCTTGACACTTACAAATACATAACGTATCACTGAACATCCCCTGGGCAGAGCGGGTTCCTCTATAATTAGGTTGCTTAGGTTTCCTGGAACCTTTTCAGAGGTGTAACATAAGGTCTGGATTTCATAAAGGAATCTAGGTTTGCTTTAGGCTGAACCTGATAGTCCTACATAATTTCTAGTCCTTTTGACAGCCAGATATCCATATTAGACCCTTCTGTACAATATTCAGCAGGAAGCTGCCAATTATTACTCCTGTACTTTTGACATATGAGACCTGGAATTATAAGTCTAGGGAATATGGTTGCAAGGCTTTTACCAATGATTGACTTTATGAGCCATGACTATATACAGAAGATATGAGAGGGGACATAAACCTGAAGAAAGACTGTACAATATTGCCATTATTAAACAGAAGTGCAGCAGACACCAGTGTAATAGCTGCCATGTGCGCTATCTGTCACCAATGTGCTAGTTTTACTATTCTTGGTAAGTGGTGCTACAGTCTAATGCAGCAATAGTTGGTGGGTGTAAAAGTCAATATGATACATGTTAATAATAGAAACAACCCGACACACGTAATAATGCTGTTAATGCCTCTGAGTGCCGTGGGAGTGTTGTGTCCAGCATTTGACAATGTGACACTAAAATATAAGAAAACATAGGGATCCTGTTAAGTCTGATTGAGACTGTCAGATCATAAAAGATACAGATTTGGCACTAGGCAGTCCATCGAGGTGATCACAAAGGAACCCAGACCTTTAGAGAAGTTGGGTTGTCCAGTTTGTCTTTCCTTTCAAACTGATCAACACTCCTGTCCAATGGCTACTGGTTGAAGAGCATGTCACCAGTGAACTGTGCCCACATTTGTAATTTTAACAGCTAGCATTATATTGTTAAACTATGTGCTCTTTTCATATCCCCTGATTAATTCATACCTTAAATTCCTCATCTTCTAAAGTATATTATTGTCTTTTCCATCAAATCTTGTTATGCTTGTTGTATATGCCAATGTTTGCATATTGACATCCTAATCTGCCTATATTTATAAGGGCTCCTGCAAAAGACTGATTATAACAGATTAGTGCTATCAGCACTCAAACCGCAACAGTCTCAGCAAACAGCGATGTACTCCGGCTGAGAGGCGCCGCTGAAAGGAAGCTGGCAGAGTGGTGGGCGGGACAAGGATCGGGTGATGTCACCACGGGACAGGGAGCGGGAAGGATCAAAAATCAACCGACGCGTTTCAAAGGCTCACAGACCTTTTTCATCAGGGATAACCCGATCCTTGTCCCGCCAACCGCTCTGCCCGCTTCCTTTCAGCGGTGCCTCTCGGCCGGAGGACTTCGCTGTTTGTTGAGACTGTTGCGCGGCAACTCAGGAGGCACCTTTATACAACAGGGAGGACGCTCCCTGCTTCACTGCCATCTTGCCTCCCTCACTGTACGCGCGGTCTGAGGACACCTTTAGGAAGTATCGGCTCCTTCCTTTCCAAGCACCAGTTACAAGTCCAGCCCCCAGCAATCAAAAAGTAAGTTCCATGTGCCTATATCTGACTGCATGCAGGTACTCTATTGCGATCCCTCTACATAGGTTTAGTTCTACATTCTGGCTTCTGTTTGTTCGGCAGTTGGTTCATAGTTTTATTAGCATCATTGGAGGCGCAGGTAGTTTATTTTTTATATATTTGACTCATTTTCTTTGGTCAGCAAATGCACAGTAGCTGACATAACTCTAGCAGCCTCCACACCCCTCTATTCGTATAGTGGTGTATGCTTACTCTCACATGCACCCATATACATATTTTTGTTCATCATTTCCCTACACCCTTAGGTAGCGCCAGTGTATTTTTCTTATAACTTTATTAAAACTAATTGAAGTTGCCAAAAAGGAAACAGAGAAGCACATTGCTAAGAAGAGCAAAACTAATCCCAAACTGTTCTTCAACTATATCAATAGTAAAAGAATCAAAAGTGAAAGTGTAGGCACCTTAAAAAATTGTGAGCAAAGAATGGTTGTAGATGACAAGGAAAAAGCTAATATATTAAACGAACACCTTCTCCACAGTATTCATGGTGGATAATAAAATGCTAGGTGAAATGCCGAGAGACAAAGAAAACCCTATATTAAGGGTCACCAATCTAACCCAAGAAGAGGTGCGAAACCGGCTAAATAAGATTTTAAATAGATAAATCTCCGTGTCTGGATGGCATACACCCACAAGTACTAAGATAACTAAGTAATGTAATAGACAAACCACTATTTCTTATATTTAGAGACTCTATAGCGATGGGGTCTGTTCCACAGGACTGGCACATAGCAAATGTGGTACCAATATTCAAAAAGGGCTCTAAAAGTGAACCTGGAAATTATAGGCCAGGAAGCTTAACCTCTACTATGAGTAAAACCATGGAGGGTTTTCTAAGAGATGCTACACTGGAGTATCTGAAGAAGAATAACCTCATGACCCAATATCAACAAGGGTTTACAAAGGACCGTTCCTGTCAGACTAATCATGTTTTTTTTTTGCCTTCTTCTGGATCAACATGTTAGGCAATGGGTTGAACTAGATAGACTTAAAGTCTCCCTTCAACCTTAAATACAATGTTACTGTGTTACTATATAGAATCACTTTGATTCGTTGAAGCGTTCCAGAGTTATTACCACGTAAAGTGACACTGGTCTGAATTTTCAAATTTTGGCTGGTCAGGAAGGCGAAAAAAGGCTCAGGGGTGAAGGGGTTAACATGAAAAGACTGAGCGGGAAGTTTGATGTTATTCCAAATTCTATTCTATTTGGGGCTCGATTCAAAAACAGTACAAACTTTTTGATCTGATTGGCAATGAGGCACAATGTGGATGTGGCGACTCTATGAAAGTTGAGATTGTGACTATTTGTTGTCGATTAGCCAACTAGTCCAAAAGTTGCCTTTATTAGACTACAAGACATGCTTTTAGAAGTTACTAAGGTCAGATATAAAAAATAGCAACCACTAAATAATATTATTATGGCACTGTCATGCTAAGAGTGGTGTCTTGCGTCAGACTCTCATTAATCCCTTACTGATCACCGATACGCTTTTTAACAGCGGCAGTTAAGGGTACTTATTCCTCAGTGCCACTTTTTAACCGCATTGAGAAATAAGTGTATAGCACCCCCCCATGTCGGAAAACCTCCGGGGTCTCGGAGAGCATGATTCAGCTTGGTTTTTACCATCCCCAGTCATGTGATTGCCATTATTCACTAATAAAGGCGATCACAAAAAAATTCTGATTTTCCATTCATTTCTCTCTCCTCTGATATGATCGAGCATACCAGAAGAGAGAGAAATAGGGTTGCCGTGGCCCCCCCGGTACCTCTGCCATTCCTGGACCCTCCGGCTCCATCCCCCAGCTCTCTGCATCAACTTCCTATAAGAAGATAGTGTGCGCATGCACCTGCAGAGGTCTGCTGGCCGGTACCCGGCAAAAATAGGAGATTTTTCCTATTGGTACCTTTTGATCACTGTGATAGACCCTATCACAGTGATCAAAATAAAAAAAAATAATAAATCAAACCCCTTTGTCACCCCCTTAGTCAGATAAAAATAATAAAATAAAAAAATTGCATTTTTTACATTCTTTGCAGTTAGGGTTAGGGTTGGAGCTAGGTTTAGAGTTGGGGTTAGGGTTGTGTTGAGGTTACTGTTGGGATTATGGTTGTGTTGGGGAGACAACTGTGTTGGGGTTACAGTTGTGTTGTGGTTATGGTTGGGTTGGGGTTACAGTTGTGTTGGGTTTACAGTTGTGTTGGGGTTGCAGTTGCAGATGTTGTTTTGGGTTGTGTTGGGGTTAGGGTTGTTTTGGGGTTGGGGATAGGGTTGTGGTTAGGGTTATGGCTGTGGTTATGATTAGGGTTGGGATTAAGGTTAGGGGTGTGTTGGGGTTAGGGCTGTGTTAGGGTTGGAGTTAGAATTGGGGGGGTTTCTGCTGTTTGGGCACATCAGGGGGTCTCCAAACGTGATATGGTGCCTGCCATCGATTCCAGCCAATTTTGCATTCAAACAGTCAAACGGAGCTCCCTTGCTTCTAAGCCCTGCCAGGCAATACCCCACATATGGGGGTATTAGCATACTCTGAAGAAATTGCACAACAAATTTTGTGTTACATTTTCTCCTGATATCCTTGTGAAAATAAAAAACTTTGAGTCTAAAGTAAATTTTTTGTGAAAAAATTAAAATGTTAATTTTTTCCTTCCACATTGATGTAATTCTCGTGAAAGGTAAATAAACTTATTGAATGTGGTTTTGCGCACCTTGAGGTTAGTATTATAAAGTAAATTTTGTTGGAAAAATGAGAAATCGCTGGTCAACTTTTAACCCTTATACAGTCCTAACAAAAAATAAATTATGTTTCCAAAATTGTGCTGATGTAAAGTAGACATGTGAGAAATGTTATTTATTAACTATTTTGTATGACATAACTCTCTGATTTAAAGGCACAAAAATTAAAAGTTTGAAAATTGCAAAATGTTCAAAATTTTTGCCAAATTTAAATTTTTTTCATAATTAAATGCAAGTGATATTGAATAAATTTTACCCCTAACATGAAGTACAATATGTCACTAAAAACAGTCTCAGAATTAGTGGAATCTGTTCCAGAGCTATAACCTCATAAAGTGACAGTGGTCAGAATTGTAAAAATTGGCCTGGTCATTAAGGCGTTCAAGTAATTTAGATTTGATATCCTGTTTGTACACGGTGTATCATAAAATATTTTTTTTGCTCTTTATTTCTGTTATATGAGAAACTGCTTTATACTTCATCACAAGGTACAAAATGTATGAAGGCTTAGACCGGCTGCCAGCATCATGTTTTCTTTCAATTGTTATTCACTCACCAGTCTCACAACTCAACATCCATACAGTATTATGTATTTCTGCATGAACATGTCCTATGTTTCTTCACGACAGAAAGTACAGTAACCTCTCATCATGTCACACATCAACAGCCTTAACGTCTTGTCTGTTGCTATATATAAACCCAACCAAAAAGTTTTCGAAGATTGAAAGAAGAAATTGAAAGTGTTGAGAAGATAAACATAGTTCTTTTATCTGGTGTCAAATTCTACGTCTCCAGTCATCTGTGTTCCATCACTAATGCGGTGGATTTATTATATGACATATACAGTATACTCATTTGTCTTTTCTATGTTTACATCAATAATACTTGAAACAAAATCAGAGTTTTGAGAAATGAAGTATCGGTTAATATAACATGAGGGAATGAAAGTGAGTTGCTGTGCTTATATAAAGAGATGACATAATTCTAATAATAACCATTGCAATATAATGTAGCACAAAAAGAGAATTTTATCATTGTTTGTAGCCTGAACAATTAGTAAAATGCATCACTCACGCCATCACCCGACAATCTTCTTTGTTTCAATTCTTCTTGTGTTATGAATGCAATTAGTAAAATGCGTGAGAGACACAGATCACGTCTTGCAGTGATGACATCTATGATGAGTGAACATACCCGAATACTATGTTCAAGTCGCCACAGCTGCTTGTCTCGTGGCTGTTCGTCTGCCACAATACGTGCAGGGATTGCCCGTTTGTTCGAGCACGCGGAAGACACTCTATTAACAGGAGCGTGCTCGGATAATACCTTATCCGAGCACATTCGCTCATTACTAATTACGTCCATCATTCATGTGGTCACTGCAGTTAATCGCTGAATACAGTGGTCACATATTACACATGTACTGTAAAAGTCACAGCTAAGATGAAGGATTGGCTGCAGTGGTCAAATGATGGGCAAGATATACAGTGGCATGTAAAAGTTTGGGCATCCCTGTTCTAAATTACTGTTATCATGACCAGTTAAGCAAGTTGAAGATTAAGTGATCTCTAAAAGGACTAAAGTTAAAAATGCCACATTTACTTTGTATTTTTGGGAAAAAAAAATATGTATATATATATGAAAGAAAAAAAGAGGTTTTTTTGGCATAGCTAGCTCACCGCTTTTGAAGAAAACCAGGAATAAGTCCAGCATGTGGTTGCAGTTCG
>VIAB01008506.1:10961-22659 GCA_009801035.1 Oophaga pumilio
TGCAACCCCTTTTCAGCCCCATCTCAGAGGATCCTCTTTTCAGGACTGGACACTTCCCGAGTCTTTATAATTCTCCTTCACAAAAGTTTTTCTCGGAGCCACGAATCTCAGAAATTTCCTCTCGGCCACCCTCGACTACATCTCCGTCCTCTGTTGCCGACATTGCTTCCAGCGTGGGACGGATATCCATTCTCTCTGGATCGCTGTTTTTTCTCTGCCTGCGTCTCGATGGTCATTCCCTCTAGATCCAATCAGTCCACACCACGGCTGTGGCATACATCTGGGGCCAGGAGGGCTCACGGAAGCACAGGAGCTATGCTTGACGAAGCTCGCATTTTGCAAGAGGCCGATACAAACCATTTACCTTTTTGGTGGCAGTTCATGTTCTAGGGGTAGGAAATTGGGCACACTTTTCCTCAGCTGCCAGGGCCTGTTCTCAGCACTCTAATTCATTTCCCTGGAAGCCTTTTAGCACGGTTGGCAATTCTGGGTAACGCTGCATATAGTCCTCAACGGCCTCTACGCTAATCGCCAAAGTCCCGGCATTTCTTGTTCCGTTCTGTGACTCAGTTGTCCTCGGGTCAGATGACCTGGTGCTTCTGTGGCATCAGTTTTGCTTCCATTACTTTTTCTCCGCTTCTGCTGACTCCAGAAGTCTCCAGAAGCTCAAGGCGGAGGGAATACCACTGTTTTTTGTTGCACCACACTGACTACGCCGAGCATGGTATGTGGTTCTGGTGCAACTAGTTCCCTCCCCACGTGGTTACCTAACCGCCCAGACCTTCTTTTTCAAGAGCGCTGACTCGAGAGTGCTGAGCTTAACAACCTGGGCATTGAACGCCACGCGTAGCGTTCGCCGTTATCGTCAATGTCCAGAAATTTACTTTCAGGCGTATTTACCATCATATTTGGGAAAGCCTATTTCTCTTGGTATTTTCAACAACTACGGTTGTTTCCCACTTGTGTTTGCCATTTCGTCCATATTGGAGTTCCTCCAAGAGGTTGCCATTCAAGCCTGGCACTGTCTTCTCTCAAGGTTATACATCCTTGTTTTTCAAAGACTACCTTTCAAATCTCAGGGGCCTTCGGAGCCTTGGGGGTTTTTTGATCGGATTTCAGGTGCTTTTACAAGTGGCCTTCCTCAAGCTCCGGTAAGACATATCAATCACTCTTCCTTCTTGGGAAGCTCCCTTTCTTGTGGCTGTAACAGACATCACGCGGATTTCGGAATTGACGGCTTTGTCTCTCAAACCTCCATTCTTGTCCTTCAACAGGTCAAGGTAGTGTTCAGGACTTCTCTGGCCTTATGGCCTAATGTTGTTTCATCCTTTCATCAGAATAAGAACATAGTATTGCCCTTGTTCTGTCCACCTCCGGTTCATCGTACTGGAAAGGCTCTCCACCCTTTGAATTCGGAGAGAGCACTTAGGAAATCCACTTCCGGAACAGCGCCTTTCTCCAAATCGGATTCCCTCTCTATTTTTCCTGGAAGACACAGAAAAGGCCTACCTGTCCAAATCTACAATAGCCGGATATATCTGCTCTGCAGTTCAAGAAACTTTCCGAGTCTGAGGTCGCCTATACCTGCGAGCCTCAGTGTAGACTTCACTACGTCAGTGGAGGCGTCCTGGGCCATTTAGCCCCCGGACGTCGATACAGCAAGTTTGCAGGGCTGCAACTTGGTCCAGTCTTCTCACGTTAGTCAAGCATTACAACAGTCATCCTTAAGCCTTTTCAGAGGCTGCCCTTGGCAGATAAATTCTGCAATCGACAATAGCGCATCTGTAGACCAGATTATTCGTTGCGTATATTAAGGTTTCAGCTGTCGTGCTGTTTTCCCACCCATGGACTGCTTTAGGACGTCCCATGGTTTGTGTCTCCCAATGAGGCGAAGGAAAAACAGGGATTTTTGTGTACTCACCGTAAAATCCTTTTCTCCGAGACGCTCATTGGGAGACACAGCACCCACCCTTTTTTACTCTAACGACTTCTGCTTGTCTCTTTCATTCGATGTGGTGATCACTCATATTATTGACAGGGATTGTACCTGGATATGATGTTAATGTTCTCCTACTGCTTTTGCACCAAACTGGTTCAGGCTAGAGCCAGCAGAGGGTGTATACTGCGGAGGAGGAGCCAGTTTCTTTGTGTATTAGCTTAGTGTCCTCCTAGTGGCAGCAGCATAACACCCATGGTTTGTGTCTCCCAATGAGCGTCTCGGAGAAAAGGATTTTACTGTGAGTACACAAAAATCCCTGCTTCCTCCATCTGCGCCGAGAAGTCGGACACCGGGCCCCGGAAGAAGAATGGCGGCTGCCATATGCCGCTATAGCAGGACCACCGCTCGCCACCGTGCCACTACTGCAGGACCACTGCTCGCCGCTGTACCACCACAGCACACTGCTGGACCGTCGTACCACCACCGCAACACCCCCAGCTCCAAGCCTGCAGCATCAGTAAGAACAGTATTCGGTTTGTAAGACACACTCCCATTTTTCCCCTAATTTTGGAGATCTTAAAAGTGCATCTTATAAGGCGAAAAATTTGGTAATTAGAAAACAGTGTATCATTTCCTTTACACTTCACAAATACTGACTACTTTGTGTTGGTATATCACTTAAAATACATTTAAGTCTGCAGGTGTAATGGGGAAAAGTTCACCGTGTACAAATACTTTTTCAAGGCATATGTATGTATGTATGTATGTATGTAAATTTATTTTTTTTTAAATGCTTTGATAAATGTGACTTGGCTCCATGCACATCTGTGGCATATCAAACTGCAACTCTTCCTCCCCTTTTTTCACGGAATCTCTTTCGAATCTGCGTTGGGTTTTTCCTACTTGAAAAATTATTTTTGTGAGTGTCAAAATATAGCAGCCTGGAGAAGGTCACGCAGAACCACACACTGTGATCTTTGTGTCGAACAGCTCTCTGCTGCCCCCTATCGTCCGGACAATTACACAATTGATCGATTAACAGAGGAGGCCGCAGGCTGGTTTCCACCAGTAGGCCGGTTATCGGGAAGTTAACGGATATACACCTCCAATTCCATGGCATGGAATTTATATATATATATATCCCCAACTACCATCACTGCGAACTCCACGATAACCCCAGACTACACGCTACCACCATCAGTTGATTTTTATATTCTGGCTGACTGGAGGCCTGGGTTTGTTAGCTTATGGCTGTTTACAGAACAAAAGGAACGAAACGATTAAATTTCATATTTAATCCATATGATAAGCAGTGTTTATATTTAAAAAAAAAAAGTACAAAAAAAAAGTACAAAAGATTTTACAAAGGGGACAAAACAAAACCGCATATACAGTACATAAAATTAAAAAAAAAAGAATAATGGAAGATTCTTACTACGCCACTCAAAGATGAGTCAATTTGGCCGAAGGCGAGCATTTTTGATTTAGGGGACATTCAGTGAATGGGCTTCGTGCTTATAAGATGTGTCTCTCTACAGGAGCCAAGATCATAATAGGTCTTTACCTTTTATCGGTACCCGAGTTACACCCACACATACCCCACCCCTACCCCTGTGATGAGCTCACGTGGGCTGGGTTGTGGGATGTCTTCAGATCTAAAGGATTTTATTAAATAAATCCTCAACTTCATTCGTGATGATCGCAGAAGTTCAAGATTTCCGCCATATTTTCCATCAGTATTTTACCTTTCCCCAGAGATCAAACATGACATGGCTATTGTCCGTTATCTGGCCACTATGGATTTGTGGCTTACAGGCAGGGGTTACAGTTATGAGAAAACATGCATATTCTTCCCCGATTAACCCTGAAGTTGAAAATGAATGTCCCATCACTAATTTATACACGCCCCGATATTCATACTTTTCTCTTGGTGACAGTTGTCTGGCAAAGATGTTTGGATGAAAGGAATGTGTACCTGTGAAAAAAAATAGCTATATCTAAAGTCTGAGAGGTATTTGCTTTAATTCCCACTTCACAAAGGAGCGGCCTGCATGTTAATTTAGGGTGGTTCACTTCACACTACAGATAATTCCCTACCCCCTTATGTTCATTGTACAGTCTATTTAAGGAGACTCAAGCTGTCAGCTGTTTGCCTCCTCAATGGAAATGTGTACAACAGGGAGTGAGGAAAATGCCTGCTCTCTAAAGAGGCTTAGAAAAATATACTGTGAGTATGGCCATTTTAACCCATCAATGTCTTATTTATCTTTCTAGGAAGTACCAAATCATGGCTTCCGTGTTGGAATGAAACTTGAAGCCGTAGATCTCATGGAACCCCGGTTAGTGTGTGTGGCCACAGTCACACGCATCATACACAGACTGCTAAGGATCCATTTTGATGGCTGGGAAGACGAGTATGATCAGTGGGTAGACTGTGAATCCCCAGACCTCTATCCTGTTGGCTGGTGTCAATTAACAGGCTACCAACTACAACCTCCAGCGCCACAATGTAAGTTACGTTTTGCTGAGTTGTAGTTATCATTTTGGTATCCCATTCATTTGGTACAGTGTAGGACAGAAGAGCAGGTTAAATGTAATGTGCAAATCACATGTAGCTTCCTGCCATGTAAAGAGCAGTGTAACAAATACAAAGCTCCCCAGGGTGCAGGCACCTCTGAAAATGGGCACCAAGACGGGCGATGAGAAGTCCTAGTAAGCTGGAATGGCTTTCATGATGTAATCAGTCACATGCCTGGGAGGAGTCTGTGTCAGCAGGAAGACTAGGATTGGGATTTTGCACTGGGCACTACACGTGTGTTCCCTATTAAAGGAGTTGTTCACTGGAAAACCCCATTTTCTATTAGTTAGTCCCACTTGTAAAATTAAAAAAACTTGCTTTCTACACTGATGCTTTTCCAGCAATGTTTGCTTGACAATGTTGGGCCATGTTAGCCCTCCAGTCAGTCAGCATATGTTATTATGATGCCTACCTCCCTTGGACAAGAAGTGATCGCGCATCAGCCCCAACAGCAGTTGCTGATTGGCTGCAGAGTTCACGTAGCTTGAAAGTGCCACGCAAACATCGCTGGAATAGCGTAGGTGTAGGAGGGGTAATCTGTATGTGTGTTTTTTTTTGTTTTGTTTTGTTTTTAATAATTTTGACCATTGAGAATCATATTGTCAGGTCATTTTTACTTTGCTTATTGCAAAATAATTTTTTTTCTTAATTATTAGTAATTGTTTCTTAGTACATTATATGGTAAAGTGAATAGTGTCATTCAAAACTATAGATCATCCCACAAAAAATAGGCTCTGATACAGCTAATTCGTTGGAAAAATAAACTTGTGGTTATTGGAGAAGGGCGAAAACGAAAATTGGCCACTGTTCAAAAGGGTTAAAGGGAATCTGTCATCCCATTTTTGCCATATCAACTAAAGATATGGCTGAATAGTGCGTCCCAGAAGAAAGCTAGCGGTATTTACCTTATTTCCTGATACCCCCATTTTCATATAAAAATACCTTAGTAAAGTTGGTATTTTGGGCTGCCAATCAGGGCGGTCAGGTCAGATGGGCGGCGGTTATTCGCTCCCCCCCCCTCTCCTCCGCTTCTGTCACGTAACGCTGTCTGTGAATATCACAGACGGCGTACTGTTTCCGCGATTGCGCTGTGAAGCAGGGCCCCAGCGCGTGCGCAGTGTTCTTTGCCCAACAGTGGGCAAAGTAGTAAAACATTACTGCGCATGCGTCAGACTTCCTGACTTTCCTTGGCCCGGAAGTCATCAGCAATCACTGGACGACTTCCGGGTCAAGTGAAGTGCCAGAAATTACTTGCGCTTGCGCGGTAGTGATAGTGTGCTGGCCCACTGTTGGGAAAACAACACTGCGCACGCGCAAGGGACTTTTACACAGCGCAAGCGCGGAAAGACAACGGACAAGAAAAAAAAAAGCTACGTACGCCAAGAATGGAGGAGGGTTGGGGGAAGCGAATAACCGCCACCCAGCTGACCTGACTGCCCTGATTGGCAGCCCAAAATACCAACTTTACTAAGGTATTTTTATATGAAAACGGGGGTATCAGGATATAAGGTAAATACCGCTAGCTTTCTTCTGGGACGCACTATTCAGCCATATCTTTAGTTGATATGGCAAAAATGGGGTGACAGATTCCCTTTAAAGGGGTGGTCTGAAGGAATAAGTCACTTTCATTCTAAATCCCTATTTATTTAGTGCCGTAATCTATTGAACTGAAAACTCCCCATCTACACACGATCCCTAACTACACTAACTGCTATTGTCCTTTTTTTTTGTTTTGTTTTGTTTTTGTTTTTTTGCTGCTGCTTCATTTGAGGATTCAAGTGCATGCTGGGATACTCAAATGATATGTCATCAGGAGGCAGAGGCTGCAGCCACTGCAGCAGCACCTGCCCCCTCTCTGAAACTAAATGTCATCAGTGATGACGCAGGTTTCTGGGGTTGGGCTAGCTCAGATCAGCAGTAACAGGCCGGCAACAGAGTGTTGTCAGAATATCTGGCGTGCAGAGGACAGTGACCTCCCCTACCCTACAGGATGGCTGATGCGGCTTTTTAAGCAAGGGATCAGAAGCAGTTAGTGTAGTTGAAGAAGAATTGGGAATTTTGTATGCAGGTATATTACAATTTAGTTTAGATTATGGCGCTAAATAGCTAGAGTTTTAGAATGAAAATTACTTTTCCTTTGTACCACCCCTTTAGGCTATGTGCACACTTTGCTTTTCCGCATGGATATGCTCCAAAAACGCAAGTGATTACTGAAGCAATGTTAATCGATGAAAATCCAGAATTGAATTCCATCCTGATTCGCAGTGTTTTATTTTCTGCAGCATGTCAATTATTTTTGCAGATCTGCAGCGTTTCTGCACCCATTGACTTCCATTGAGTCAGTCAAAACCGCAGGTGTAAAAAGGTTTGCGAATTTGTTGCCAAAAAACACTGCAGAAAAGGAAATGATGTCAGAAGAAGGAAGAGTGTGTGGGCGGAGAATATGTGTGTGTGTGTGGGCGGAGAATATGTGTGTGTGTGGGTGTCTACGACTGTGTGCGGTAACGCTACCGCCGGTACTGTCGGTAACAGCGCTGCGGGATCATGCTGGCAGATGTCAGCGTGATCCCGCAGCGGACTGTGACCCGCAGCGGTGACCTGCAGTAAAAAAGCAGGCGCAGGCCGATAAAACTACTGCTCCCATCGCGCTATAACAGTGACAGCAGGTGCCACTGATGGGAGAGTAGTATCGTGTGCCTGTGCTCACAGTTTAAAAAAAAAAAGTAAAATTACATACATATTCACATAAAAATAAAAACCCATTATACTCCCCTCACACCAAATCCCCGACGCCCTCGTCTCCTTAAAATAATGTAAAATAATAAACCAACCTATACTCCCTGTCCCCCATAGTCCATTTAATACCGAGTGTCCCACGTCGATGTCACCCGGCCGCCGGCGGTACACTGACAGGAGATAATCTCTCCCGCAGTGTATCACTGAGCAGTCGTGAGAGTTCACCAGAGTTCATCAGCTCCGGTGCTCTCACTTACGGCACTACCACTGCGTGGGAAAGTCCTCACACAGCGGTAGTGCCGTAAGTGAGAGCATCGGAGCTGATGAACTCCAGTGAACTCTCACGGTAGCGCAGTGATACACTGTCAGTGTACTACTGGAGTGTCAGTGTATCACCGGAGGCCGGGTAGAGTGATCGCATCTCCCGATGTGACTGTTCTACACTTGGGATCGTCGTGGGACACTCAGTAAATGGACTTTGTCGGACAGGGAGTATTATATGTTGGTTTATTTATTTTTGTTGCAGGAGAACGAGGGAGTCGGGGATTAGGCGTTCAGTAACTATGGTAAATTAAGATTCAATAAAGGAGTCTGCGTAATTATTTCAAATAAAGGACTTTATTCTAGCTGTGTCTTTTTACCATATAACTATAGGATTACTAATGGATAGGTGTCTTAAAGACGCTTCTCCATTACTAATCCGTGGGCTTGATGTCACCTGACAATACAAAGTTGACATCAATCCCTCAAATATGAACCCCACTTGCCACCGCTACAGGGCAAGTGGGAAAAGCGAGGCTAAGTACCAGAATTGGCGCATCTATAAGATGCTCAATTTCTGGGGATGCTGAGAGCTGATGTTTTTAGCCTGGGGGGGGAACATCCATGGCCCCTTCCCAGGCTATTAATATCAGCCTGCAGCTGTCTGACTTGCCTTTGCTGGTTCGATTTTATGTCAATTTTTTTGGAGGGTTCCCCTGTAAACTAGCCAGTAAAGGCTAAGCAAACATCTGTGAGCTGACATTAATAGCCTGGGAACCTTTATGGCTATTGGATCCTTCCCAGAATATTAACATTAGCCCTCAGCTTTTTTTTAAAATATTTTGAAAAATAAACAGAATATTGTTTCACACAGATTTTGTGTGTGTGTGTGTGTGTGTGTGTGTCTTTGCTTAATTCTTTATGTACCAGTTTATTAAATGAGGGTATCTGGCTGACATGTTCATTACTAAACCTCGGGCTTGGCATTACATATATATATATTATATTCACTTATACTTGTTTTGTGTGTGTGTAAACATTATATTTGAACATGGTGTGTAATGATATTATGGTTTTCAATGGAGAATGAAAAAGAAGAGGTTGGACAAGGAAATTGCATCACAATTTTTTTTTTATAAATAATATATCTTTATTTAGCTTACAAAAACGCTTACAAATCCGCATGAAAAACCACATGAAAATCCACATCAAAACCGTGTGGAATTTCAACTGCGTTTTCTGCCAAGAGAGGCAGAAATTTCCTCAAGCAAATCCGCAACGTGTGCACATGGCCTTAAAGGGAACCTGTCACCAGGTTTGGCAACCACCTTTCAGGCCTGATATACAACATTCTATAATGATGTATATAAGCTCCCGACCTGTAAGGGAAGAAAAATAACTTTTATTATACTCACCTGTGGGGCGGTCTGGTCTGAGGGGTGTCGCTGGTCTTGATCCAGCACCTCCCATCTTCTTACGATCGCTGTCCTCCTTCTTGCTTTGTGTGGATGACGCTTGCGTACACACAGTCTCCCCGACATCCTACTCCTGCGCTGGCGTACCTCTGCCCTGTTGAGGGCAGAGCAAAGTACTACAGTGCGCATGCGTTGGAGCCTCTTGGACCTTTCCTGATGCCTGCGCACTGCAGTACTTTGCTCTGCCCTCAATAGGGCTGAGAGGTACGCCTGCGCAGGAGCGCAATGCCGGGAAACCTGTGTGGATGATATAGGGACACGTCATCCACACAAACCAAGAAAGAGGGCGGCATCCAAAGAAGATGTAAGGCACTGGAAGAAGAGCGACACCACTTGGACTGGACTGCCCCACAGGTGAGTATAATAGTTCTTTTTCTTCTCTCTCAGGTTGGGGGCTGATATACAGCATTATAGAAAGCTGTAAATACAGTTGTTTGGGGTTTTTTTTTCTCTGCATGTTCCCTGTGAACATATTTCCCAGCTGCCATTCTTGCATGCAGTATAGACCCACTGTAGTGTGAAGTGGCTACCTTATCTTATGCATTCACATGGCATTCTCCTGAGTGTTCATGTGGCACAGAAGAACAGGGAAAATGCAGTTAGGCCAGGTTCAGATGGTTGTATTAAAACTCTGGCCAGAATCTGCACCCTTAGGGCCCATCCGTTGAGCACACTGACAAAATGCACAGCGATCTGCATGAGTCCTTACTGAGCCAAGGATCATACGTACATATAAATAATGGGAGATGTGTACTTTGCATGCAGGGTACAAAATAACGTGATGATTCTAAGGTTCGGGTAATTCAGTGGTAACAATCACGTGCAGCATTACATTTATGTTTTTCTCCCATATAAAATGTATAATATAAGGAAAGCGGGGCTCTGTCTTTTTTTTTTTTTTTTGTTTGTTTTTATTTTAAACTCTACTGTGACCACATGATCATTTAATGGTTTTTATAGTGTGAGATGTATGACTTGTCAGTTATTGGGCGTTTAATAAATTCTTATTCATTGTAGAGGAGGGCCTCTGATCAGCAGGGATGCTGATGGTCCTGCATAATATGTCTCCTCAATCTATGAAATCACTATCAAAGGGGTTGTCTGGCCTTGAGGTACAAGTCTGCAGTCACGACTGCAGACTTGTGAATCCTCCCATCGCGCACAGTGTGGTGGTAGGATTTTCTGGTGCCAGGAGCATCCAGTCAAGTGATCACAAGTATACAATTTTCATACTTACAACCACATTCCGACTAGACATGTCCAGCCTCGCTGCATTGAGTGAGGCCAAACACGTCTAGCCGGCACATGACTGTATTAATGCAAATCATATACTTGATGTCGCGCACCCGCTGCTCCTGGCACCGAAGGATCCTTGCAGTGTGCGCCATGTGAGGATTCACAAGTCTGCAGTCACATAGAGTGAGGGCAGACTTGTAACCTAAGGCCGGACAACACTTTTAAGGCTTAAATTTACAGCATGAAGTACCAGTCACCACTACCATAAATGTATGAAAGGGGTTGATATTCAAAGAAACCTATGATGTTGTACATGCAGACGTTGCTGAAGAGCAGAAGGTGCTGAGCAAGTTGATGTACTATTTTTTTTTTCCACACGACTGTATGACTTGTATTTCGTTTATTTAAATGTATAATTTGCATATTCCTAGGAAACATTTGTTCTTTGGGATTGATTACTATTTCTGTATGTACAGCCATATAGGCAAGGCTGTCATCATTGATAGATTGCCCACATGGCTCCTAAGCTTCTAGAAAGCTTGCATTTAAATACATGGTGTTCTGCTGCTGTCTGGAGATCACTATATTCTGATCTATGCAGCTCTCATTGAACGGATCAGCGCTATAAATATATATTGCAAAATCTTCCTTCAGCGGCTTCTAAAGACTTAAATGTATATACATTTTTCATCTACATTATGCAGTGTTTCTGACGCTGAATGGTAGATTTTTTGAATCTTGGTGTGTGAACACATGCAAGAAATACGCTGATGTGATTGTATGACTTCATTACTAAAGCAATTGTCTTCCTGTGCTTTATAGCAACGAAAGACAACCAGACGACTGTCTCCAAACAGAAGAAAAAGTCCAAGTCTCAACAGTTCAAAGGACATAAAAAGAGTAAGTCAGATTTTTTTTTTTTTTTTTTTAATATCTGTTCCAAATTAAAACTTAAGCATTAACCCCTAACAGATCTGTTTTAATGTTAATTAATACATAAGTATTGTCTTGTATGATTTCCAATACCCTAAGTACTATCAATCACTTTTCCAGGATTTACAAGATTTCTTGTGAGTTCACTCGGCAAGTGAACTTAAGAGATCTAGTTATTAAAAAGTAACTCTCGTAACTTTTTTTTTTTTTTTTTTTTTTTTTTTCTTTATTAAAATTATTGATCGGCCTTTTATGGAGCTTTGAATCTGTGTAATAAACTTCTTAAGCTTATATTACACCAAGCTGAAAGTGCTGGCTTATCTGCCTAGTTCATGCTGTTTGAGTAGCTGATTTGAACTCCAGTTCTAGCTAAAGGCCCCGTCTCACATAGCGAGATCGCTGCTAAACAGCGATCTCAGCAGCGATCTCGCTATGTCTGACACGTACCAGCGATCAGGCCCCTGCTGTGAATCGCTGGTCGTGTCAGTAATCCCTGGACTTTTCTCCTTCGTCTCATTGGGGGACACAGGACTGTGGGTG